>CAAKHC010010664.1:14303-58896 GCA_901007825.1 Macroramphosus scolopax
AAAAATTTTTTTTTCCCCCCCCCCCCCCCCCCCCCCCCCTTTTACAAGGTTAACTTTTAGCCCTCGGTGGTATTAAAGTGCGTCCGCCCCTGGCCATGATTGAAAGTGATAAATCAGGTCGAAAAACTTTCCAAACAAACAGGTTAACATCTTCTGAGGGAGAAACTGCGGGTGAGCTGGTCACATGCTTCACAGGTGCTGTCAAACCAGAGCAGATAAGATTATAAACAGCCTCGCCCTTAGTTTTTAATAACTTTTATTAAGTTTGTAGAAGCTCCGCCGCCCCACCAGGTGACGAGCCGCCGTAAAGTCGAGCTCTGCTTTCCGGTAAAAGCTCCAAACACAACCAGGGCACCGTGTTTACCGGGTGAAACCTCAGTAAAAGCTTCTCTTACCTTCCGGTGGTCTGTTTACCGGCTGCTGCCGCTGCGATTCTCCGGTGACAGGAGCACCGCGCGGGGCGTCACCTGGCGGGAGCGCGCAGGGGGCGTTCACGGTCTGCTGGGAACTTTCTGATAGTTTCCTGAATCAGGTGACGAGATTGGAACCATGGAGCGGGTTTCCTCTTCCGGGGGCGTGGATCTGGATTCAGTAGGAGTTGGACCCTTCTTTGTTAAATCAACTAGGCCTCATGTGTTTACTTTATTTTGAACTCATCCTCATTTCCGATTAGTCATGTGATCATTTGAACTGCCTGTAATTTGCACGCAATCTACTCTTCGATTTCTTAGGATCTTATTTGTGATAACAGCTGAGTTTATTTTCAGTATTAGAGAAGGATGAAAGTTTATTTGCAGCATTAGAAGTGCTGCAAGTCTTGTAGGATTTGGTCGAGTTGAGTCTGAGGTTATCAGCTCCTGTGGCTCCAGACCTCTGTTAATATGTAACCCGGCAGACAAACACTGACAGAAGAACCTCCTTAGGAAGTATAAATCAGGATATTTGAAGGTAATTAAAAAGTAACAGACCATACGAATTGATATTTGTTTAATTAAAAGAAAAACAAGTGATCATGGACTTGAACTGCTAAAGTCTTGAAGCACATCGTCTGTTTATCTGACCAGCAGATATTTCCGATTTACTTTTATGTGACGAAAGTATCAGTCTGTCAAATTATCGGTCCGTCAGTCCTCCGTCGGATTAGGATGCTGTAGCTTGATGTAGTTACCAGGGCAACCAGGCGATGCTGTGCAGTCACAAGTCTGTCAGGCACACGCTGGAGGACGTCTCAACACAAACGCAACCTCTGAACCCTGAACGCGACTGGCCGCCTCGTAGATGGATCACATGGCTGCGACCCCTCTCCGACTCCCCCGTCTGGAGTCGAGCCGTGCCCAGTACGGAGTCCCAGAGCAGGCCTCTCCTCCACAGCTGCGCACAACAGGTTGGATTTAGATCCTGTTTCTGTGTGTCTTGTCTGAGTGCACGTGTGAAGGAGTGTGACTGTGTCAGACCTCGATAGAGATGTGTGCGTTGGGGCATCTCCTGTAGAAGATGGTTCTGAGGTTGAACTCTGGGTTTCCCTCAGCCTTGAACACCCGAGTTCTGACGGTGTTGCTCTCACATCGCACGACGGCATAAACATCTGGAGCTGTTGATCATAAAACACAAGATGCTGTGAGATGGAAGAAATGAAAGATGCAGCAAACAAGACAGAAGGATCTTCATGATATCGGGGAAGATACAAGAAGTGATGTCAGCCGAGCAACCTGTCTGCTTGTGGAGGCTGAGTCCTGACCCCCTGCGGAGGTGGACCGTGGTCACCGCGGTCGGCTGAGGTAGAAAACACCGGAATATAGAGGGAGACGGCAAATCCTCCCTCAGCTCCCTGCACAGCAAATACAGACAGGACAGAAGTAAGGAACGAGCATCTGGGGGAGGCATGACGATGATAATCCTGACATGCAGACCTGAGTTGGACACGGGGGTGAGAGAAGAGCCGTACGAGGAAGCGTCCCGTGGCGCCCGGCAAGAACGTAGTGGGCAGAACGACGTAGCGGCCTGGAGCCAGAGTCCCCCTCAGCGTCACACTGCGGGAGTCTATGTAGATGGAGCTGGCCGCCTGCTCCACCAGACACTGCACCCGGCTGCAGCGGTTCACCTCCACCTGGGAGCAACGAGACAGAGGAGAGTGTTTTTGGAAATGGTGAAGAGACTGTAACTCCGTCGTTGTTAACTCACCTTTAGCACCTCAAAACCGATAGGCAGGTTCTCTCCTCCTCCGTCCTTCCTCCGCATCCTCCTGTCCTCCTGCTGCAGGCACATCAGCACCTCCTCCTCTTTGTTTCGCACCTCAAACATAAACTAGCAGAAAGAACGAACCTCATGTTAAACCGTCTTGTACTCAATGTACTCGAACACGTTTATCTGGAGATACCTGTGGATTGTGGAGGAAAGTGTCCCTGTGGTTGATGCATCCTCCGCATCGACTCCTCTTGTCCAGCTGCGCCTCCCACACTCCCTTCAACTCCTCATCTCCATCTTTCTTCGCCGGTTCTTTCTTGCACCTTCCTCCTGCCTTTTTCCCTCCGTCCTGCTGGCTCTCCCCGAGCCGAGCCTCCTTATCGTGACCTCGCCGCTTGGTCCCTCCTGGTTTAGCGTTGTTCTTCCCAGAGGTCAACATTTGGTTGCTATGGAGAGCGGCAGATGGAGGTATGCCGAGGGTGGAGGGCGCCAGGGCCCACTCCCCAAAGCAGCGCACCTCTCTCCAGTGAGAGCTCGGCCATAGCAGAGGCCTCTCCACCAGACGGCACACCACCACATCGGTGAAGTAGAGACAGAAGTCCTGGAAGTCCATCCTGTGTGGGGGGGGCAGTCGAGAACATGTGGACCACAGGAAGACATGCAACCACTCCAATGAAGATAATCCAAATTAAAATAAAGGCTACCAGAACTCCCCGACATCTCGAACGACGAGTCCCATCTTTTCCCTCGCAGCACGACTCATCTGCTGCCACTGCTGTGACCTGCAGGGGGCGCACAAGGACGATAATGTTAAAGGCAGCGGACGATGAGCGATGTATTTAGCAGACAGGTCACACCACCCTCACCCCTGACTCCAGGCACCCGTCCAGTCAGAGGTTCCCCACGGGTTCCTCATGCGCACCATCAAGTGTCTGGATGCTCCGCTCGTCTTCGGCAGCTTCTCCCCGAGCCACACCTTCCTCACCGCTGTGATCCCGTAGGCGTGGCCTCTCACCAGGCCGCAGTCTATCACCGACTCCACCGTCTCCCCCTCAGCTGGCTGAGGAAGACAAAACAACACGGATGTCATTCACAGCCAAAGTGATGCATCTCCTTTGTTTCTAATGATGAAGATACTCAGGATGGACGTCTCCACCCGTATAGAACATGTGATGAGGGCTTTGTGCTCGTGGGCCTTGGCCAACGTCTGGAAGAGCAGCCTCCTCTGGTCGCTGTGCAGGCTGAGGGCCTCCCGATCCAGGCTGAGGGGCTCCGACACCCCCCCAGTGAAGTCGATGAGCGCCTCGGCAGTGTTTCCTCCCTCCAGGGCCTCGTAGCAGCCGTTTAGCCTAGAAGACAAAGAGTGGGATATGTAGGGCTTGTTGACTGAAAGGCAATGCATTGATCTTTGCTCTGCATCAGAGAGTAAGAGGAGGTCCTGCCACTCACTTGGCGTAGGCCTTCTCCAGCAGGGCGCTCCAAAACTCTCTCGGTGTGGCCGAGCGGCAGAAGAGCAGCACTCCGTCTCCGCTGACCGGCAGACGGTCGTCCACAACGACGTCCATCCAGCGACCGAAGCGCCAGAACCGAAAATGGAAGATCCCCGCGTACAGGTCCGGACGCTTGGGGTTCCACTCCTGATCCACGTGGTCGGGGATGACCTGGGAGGAGGAAGAGCGGGAGACGATCACACAAGGAAAACAAAGCAAGGAGAGAAAGACAACAGGAGGGATCTTCTGGTCCGTACCTTCTTCCACAGGGACGGCTCCGACGCGAGGCAGGAGATGGCCGCCACCATCCAGCAGTTACCCAGACTGCCCTGGTGCAAGTCACGAGTGCTGATGCCGTCAACAAACAGACGAGGGTCCTTGCATATCTCCTGAAATAAAATAGATGCATTATCACCTTATAAAAAGAAAAGACGCCGTGCCAAGTGTGTCCTCATTTCCAGGGAGACCTCGTATATATAGATGAGTTGATTTCGGGCCGTTCGTGGGCTCCGTACACGCCCATACGGGAGGATACAGCTCTCTTGGGCAGCCTCCATGTTCTTTCTAACCTTTGCATATTCTTCTGGGCTATTTAAAAGCCCACAATGTGACCACTTGAAGCCCAACTCGTCCAGGTGAAGCCCCATTTGGACGTGTTGGCAGCGGCAACAAGCTTCTCGCCAAAATAATGAGCCAACAGACCCTTAAACATGACGAGTGACATTTTAATTATAAGACAACATAGTAGGGTTGATATACAGCGAGACACTTAGAGAGCTGCAGTGTTTTAATGAGCCCCGTGAACCTGCTGATGTCAGTCCGGACCGGGTCAGGTGACACACACATGTAACTCTAAACAAGATATGATTCAATTTGAGGTCATCACAAGTGCAGATGGACAGAGAAGTCAACAAGGTGGTCCCAGAGTTCTACTTGGCCTTGATGTACCCTGACACGAGAGGTTCTTGGTTCCAGACCAGCAAAGTGTTGGTTTTCTTCCAGCTGTCGAACCAGTTGGACGTCCAGCACCGTCCATGCACAGAGCCAGATTCATATTCACATTTACACCTACAACAGGGTCGACTTGATGGGTGAGTCCTTCTCTGCTTTGGGGAATAAAGCTACAGACACAGATAACAACACCAACTCGTGACCTTGGCTGTGACTCGCTGCCCGGCCCTGATGGAGCCATAATAACACAACAATCCCGCCGCTGGGCTATTTCAATTGACAGCTGCTCTTCCTAAACTTAAACCGTATACACAGACCTCATAGAGACGTTATCAACATCACGTGTCTCTCGCTCCTGGAGGGGTCAGCTTTCACCGCCTGGCGCCGCTCCGATAATAGAAAGAGCTTAAATTAACCCAATCTAGTGTTGACGTTAACTCGTTGCAAAGGAGGAGAGGAACAATGTTCCTGCTTTACTTGAAGTGTTTAAAAAGGGACGAATGTTCTGCACCTGCTTCGGTCCCTGTCCTGCCCTCACACCTCACACTCACCCTCGGCCTCTTCCAGGTCAGCCCCGGCGGGGGCTCCCTCCTGTAGAAGAGAGACTGAGCCGTGGCGGGGAAGACGGGGTCCATGAAGAGCGCGCCGCGCCGCAGGCAGGCCCGCCGCAGCTTGTGGAAGCTTTGGCTCTGGAAGTCGCTCACTCGCTCCGTCATTCTGTTCAGGGAGACCTGAGAAGAGATAGAAGGAGGCAATTGGGGGCAATTTGAGCTTTAAAAGTGGGGAGATTTTGGCCCAGAGAGAGAGAGAGAGAGAGACCTTTAAAGGGCAGTTTGAGTGTTAGGACCTGGATTTAAGGTTAAAGTTTAACTGGGTCAGTTCAGTTCAGGGCAACGGGCTCGGGAAGCATTATGTTATTGGATGTCCTGACTGTGTGTGTGTGTGTGTGTGTGTGTGTGTGCTACTGTTTAGGTAATCAGTGATATGAAGTGCTGGGTAACTCAGAGTCAGCAGCATGAGTGTGTATGTGTTCATCAACCGGTGTACGTGCGTCAGTGTGATTCCGTGCCAGCGTGTGTGTGTGTGTGTGTGTGTGTGTGTGTGTGTGTTAATTTCAGGTCCTCTGGCTTGCAGATGCCGCGCAGGTCAACGTTATCATCAACTGTGGTTTTGGTTTTCTTGTATCGAATGAATGCAGAGACGCAGAACATCAAGTTAACACTTTAACACTTTACCATGGATGAAAAGATAAAGATGCTCCCGTAAATTAGAGCAGCAAATTAAAAGAAAAAATAATATTCTGGTTTCTGCTTTTTACCATTAAATGAAGTTATGACGTTAACATGATAAGAGCTCATTGTTTTACCTTTATGTCACAGTGTTGCTCTCCTCAGGTGGGACAGTTCATCGATGGATCCAGGATCATGTCCGCCTTAGCTCACGAAGAAGAAACCTCGCTTCCATTGGCTTTTTGGAAGATGAATAAAAGCTGGCTGACTTCGTCCTGAGCAACACCTCCAACCCTTGAATATGTCTGATGACTCGTTTCTCTCAATGGTCCTATACTGCAGAAACAGTGACACAATGATTTGTGTGAGGCTTGCAGGATACAGGAGCAGCTCAGGGTGAGCGCTGACACCTTCGACTGTGTCATCTGAGTGTTTGTAACAGCCTCTAGAGTAGATGTATGAGTGTGTGTGTGTGTGTGTGTGTCCATGTGCTGGGTGACTGCTGTGTAACTCTATCTCCCTCCATACAGACAATAGACAGACAGTCCCCACGCTAAGTGACATGACACACAGTTATAGCAGTAGAGAGCTTAACGCACCGGGGAACTACAATTGCATAAGAAACACTTCAGTTTCTGACACTCAAGAGGAGCACGGTGCTCCTCTGCTGGAGAACAGATGGGTTTTAGGAGTGTGTGTGCATTTGTGTGTGTGTGCATATCACTTACTGCCGCTTCTGCTCTCCTGATGAGTGACTGTGCATATTCTGACCTCTTCTTTTCCAGCTTGTATCTCACCTTTGTCTGTGATCTCCTCACACGAGTGCCCTCACAATCCTCTCCCGTCCTGACTTATCTTCTTGGTCTCTCCTAGATATACAGTGTCTTTTCCCTCACAGACCCCTGGAGTATCTGTTGCGGTGTTGCCCCTGACACCTGAGAAACCAAAGAGGCAGGCGGCTTCTATTTTAACTGCTTCACTGCCAAATATCAAGCTCATTTTCCCATTCCCAGCCTGCAGCAACAAGACATGAGGGTGTTTTTAGAGAACTAAATCGGAAAAATTTGTGGATTTTAAATATCTAATTGATTGCACCATTAATAACTAAAGGAGTAAGTAAGGTAGGAAGTATATTAACTAAGCCAAATCAATATCAATAACCAGCTTGCAGTCCATTTGCTTACAGCGATCAACAAGAATAATGAAGGAATAACAAGGATGGGAGCATCATAATATGATCCACACGTGGACAGAACTAATACACATAACAGTCAGTAAATCAGTAGGTTTAACAAAAGATAGCAGAAAACAGTGCTGTGCACCCTGAAAAGTAAAGCTAGATATCAAATAAAATACTACAGGCCCACACACAAAATGTTACAGGCGAGTAGAATTTCTTAATTCAGAGTTTTAAAACGAATTTGAAAAGATTCGTTCATTTGAATCCAAATTGAAAAAATCCCAATAAAAATTAAAAGGTAAAAATGATTATAACAGCAGAATATTATATATAAACATATCAGTTCTCTCAGGGCACCAAAATGCCTCTAAACAGCCCTGAATTATTAGTTATTGTTCATTAATTACGGTTAGTTCGATTTCTCTACTATCGACGATCGTCCCTGAAATCTAACCACTTGGCATCGACTCATCGCCCCTGTTGGACCTCACTACGCATGCGCAGTTGTAAGCAGCTAACAAACAAGCCTATGTGGCTGCTTTAACAGTAAACGCGTAGTTCGCTTGTAGGTTTTAGGGGTAAACAGTAAGGATGAAGCTTTTTCTACTGGCTCTGGTTTGTGTCAGCAGTTTCGTCAAAGCAAGTGAGGACGAGAGACTGCCGAATAAATGTGAAGGTAAGACGGGAGAGTGTCGGACGCAACAGATGTTAGCTAATAACATTTGTTGACTTTATCCGCAGTCAATTTATGTGCGTTTCCCGAAATCTTTGACACCTTCATAAATGAAATACATTATTTTTTAATAATAAGTTAATATGTTTTTGTTTGTCTCCTGTCTGTCAGTCTGTAAGTTCCTGACAGTGGAGCTCCAGGACGCTCTGGAGAAGACCGGCCGCTCCAAAGAAGTCCTGGAGGTCGGAGAAGTTCTGGACACCGGCAAGCGAAGAAGAAAGATAAAATACAACACCTCGTGAGTTTCCTTAGGCTCAAAGACACACACGAACAGCTGTGAAATGACTAGTTTTAATTCATTCAGAGGGAATATTTGAGAGATGACGGCAAACATGTGTCTATGTGGTATAACCCATACTATCCCCCTTCTGTCTTGCACAGGACTACACTCTGTAATTTATTACTCTTCTCTTCTGGTTGCAGGGAAACACGGCTGACTGAAGCATTAGAAGGCATATGCGAGCGCATCCTGCAGTACAGTGTTCATGCAGAGAGGCCGGGCAGCCTCCGCTATGCCAAGGTGAACTGACCCTGCTTGCATTCTCATGTCCAGTTGCAATGCTCAGTCGACATTTTGTCATTCAGAGAAGAATCTGAAATTTCAATAATTTTTTGCATTTGCAAACATTATTTTATGAGTCAAACTTACTGGTTTGTGTGATGCAGGGTTCCAGTCAGACCATGACGACTCTGAAGAATCTGGTGCACAAAGGAGTTAAAGTGGATTTGGGCTTGCCGTATGAGCTGTGGGACGAACCTTCAGTGGAAGTGTCAGACATGAAAAAACAGGTAAGAACTAGAAGAACCCACAGATAGCCATGTCAGGGTCCATGTAATGTCTCCTTCGAGATGATGGAAACTCCAAAAACACAAGTTGTTTTCAGACGGCAGTTGGAGTAACACTCTTCAGGGTTTCTGGTGGAACATGGATTGCAAGTTTATTTATGTGCATGAGCAGCAATATCTCCACAAAAGTCAACTTATTCAGCAGTTGAAGTACAATGCACATTGTGTTATGTACCTCCTAAAATGTTTTTGCTGTGCGTCAGTGCGAGACGATGCTGGAGCAGTATGAGGAGATCGTGGAGGACTGGTACTTCCACAAGCAGAACCAGAGGCTGGAGAACTTCCTCTGCGAGAGCCACGTCCTCAAAGTATCCGAGCGAGGTAGGAGAAGCGAGACGCAGAGAGCTAATGTTAACAGTCCAGTTAAAGCAATTTCATGCGAATTCAGCTTGAGCCTTTGCTGTCTCATTAAACATGATGAAGGCTTTTACACATATGAGTATAACAAGAAGTTAATGTACTTTGGCACCCAAAACACATGTAAAAATCTTATAATTCTGCATATAAACTCACTAAATCTGAACACCAAGTGAATTCAGAGACTTTTTTTTCTCTCCCACTATCAGAATGTCTAAAGGAGGAGTGGAAGGGAGACGTTGGGGCCCAGGAGGCGGCAAGCGACAGCACAGAGGACGATGGAAAGATGCATGATGCTGGCGAGCTATGAGGGGGAACATTGTCTAAGAGGGAAACAGTTTTATTAGGTTTTTATATCTTGTCATATGTTTGGAAGTTGTTCTACAAAGGTGACAGAGACTTCCCGAATTCAGCTTTTGGATGGATGATGTCACCTGGCAAGCTTTTTCCACGGCGCTATTCCTGCTGCCAAATCAACGTTTACACGACAGTTCTCTTTTTATTTTTTATAACAAATGTTACTTTTCGGAAAATGCTGCACCTTTTTAAAACTCATTTTCAAGTTTTTACCATTTGAAGTTACGGTACCTTTTCAGTGTTACACTTTATATGAATGCTGGTGCATCTCTCCTTATATCTATATTATATGGCTACTTGTATATTTTTTTTACCCACAAATGCCTTCCTTGAATGCAATTTGTACAGTTTGTCATAATAAATAAATGCTTTTTATGATACATTTATTTTCTGCATTTTGAGGAGATGTCTTTTTCTGACTTGGTGCCCCTTGAAGCAAATTCACTGGCGCAGACAAACAAAGCGAGCCTTCCTATCAGAGTACGGTAATACCTGCTGCTGGGGAGCCCGAGGTGAAGACCTTTGTGGTAAAATGTGACGAAGAGGGCATTGAGGTTGTGCTGAAAGCTTATCTGTTTGACCCTGGCTGACCTACACGGCCCATGTACTTGGGACCCGTACTTGTCAGTGCATCACACAGTCACAGCACAGCCGCTGTGTGTGGAGATGTTGAGTATGTCATCACTACCACTGAGTGTACCACTGACTGACTGTGGGGCAAAGTGATGGTCTGTATAATAAAATGTCCCTTAATTAAAACACAGTACAAATACAAGTCTTGCATGAAAAATCCAATTTAAGTAAAAAATAAGAGCAAAATTTAAGAATATTAAAGTAAACGTACTGATTTGGACCCTCTGCTATATGACAGTATTTGTTGCTATATGCTGCCCCCTATTGGTTCTTACGTCGATGATGTAAATCAGAGTACAACTTCTGTCCTCGCAGATTGTATCGCGAGATTTACCACTGGTAAGAGTGTTTTGAGAACCATGGCGGGAAACCCCACCGTGGCGGGAAAAAGCAGCGTGGTCAACATAAGACAGGGGGCGCTGTTGCGCAGTGCAGCGCCACACAAATGAGTTTCAAATGCGCCACAAACTATCACATGAATTTACATAGTAACAGTAAAATTACGAAAGGGAGTTTAAATGCAGCATTTATTTTGATTTTACTTGGCTTGAAATCTATTTTATCACAATCAAGGAAAAGTTCACGTTGTGGTTTAAAGATGAATTTTGTTTATGGTAAAGCAAAGTCGAAGGCGGGGAGGAGAGAGGAAGGGAGGGAGACTTCATTTAAACAGATAGCTGTGTGAATGGACGTGTGTGGCGAAAACGGGAGACTTTATATTACATTTTAATAATTACGTATTTTAATATTAGAATTTTTGCGAGGTTTTCTTGTTTACATAACCCCCCAAAAGGAAAAGGCCTATTCAGTAAAATCATAAGGGAAGCAGCAGCATCTGTATTCCAGCAGGCGTGGAAAGAAAGTGCGTTGTTGACACTGGTCATCATCATCATCATCATCCGGCCCTGCTGAGAAGCGAAGCCGGGAGCTGGAGTCCACAGCTGAGCACTCACCATGGCGGTAAACCTGGACAAGGAGGCATACTATCGGCGAATCAAGAGATTATACGGCAACTGGAAGGTAAAGCTCGGCAGTTTGAGACGGGTGTTGGTTAACGCGGCTCGGTATAACGTACAAAAAACTGCCCTCTGGAAGAAGCTAACCCCTCTGCTAGCCGCGTTTTTCTGCCGAACGAGTTGACTCTTGTCGGCGTGAGCGTTGATGTTTCCCTGCCTGCTTCCAGCACCGTAATAAGAGGGAAAGGCCTCGGTTTTTGAATGTCTTCTAGGCCCTTTTAATCTTATAAACGTGGACACACACTCCCATTTTGAACGTTTATTGAGGCTGCTTCAACGGTATTTTATAAACCACCTCATGTTAGCAAATCAGTTATCCCATTCACCACGTTAGCTACCCTTTCAGCTAGCTTGTTAGTTTAGCAGCGAGCTAACCTACTAGCCTAGCCGTTACATAAAAGTGAACCAACCATTGCTACTTTGGTGAATATACATTGTTAGGGGGGGCCATAAAACAACATTTGCCATATATGTGTACTTGGTAACGGGTTCATTGTCATGCTGTTACACTAAACTGTCATATTGCACTACAACGCTCGCTACATGCTAATGCTAATTAGCCACATCAGGAAGACGCCAGCATCGTAGTAGTTAACGTGCAGGAGGCACAGAGGACCAGGGGATCTTTCATCCACAAGCACGTGTTCCTAGTCAAACTGTGCTTTCACTTTTCAGTCTTTAAACGCATTTAAAGAAGTTGCACAATGTTGTGTTTCTTCGTGGTTGATGTTGCAGCATGTTAAACTTGCTCTCACTTAGCTATGTGATGACGCTTCATGCACTTCAGAACTGACATTTAAATTCTTAGAAATCATCGCGGTGATACTTAAAAAAGAAAAGGATCTCTGCAGCATCTTGTGGTGCAGCATCAGGTCTTGGCTCCTGATGCACACAGAGACGCTATCAGAACTAGCCACCTGTCTTTATCCACAGTTGCAACCAAGTTAACACTCTGTGTGCCATAATACCAGTAAAGAATAAAGGATGTTTGTTACGACTCCCATTGCTTCTGTCTATGTTCCTTCATGCATAGCAGTGAATAGTGAATTCATTTACTAACTGCTGCCTTTTTTATTTGTTTGTTTTTTTGCAGAAAGCAGAAGATGAGTTTGGCAAAGTCGACGCCATCGTGGTGTCTGTTGGAGTGGACGAGGAGATTGTGTACGCCAAATCGACAGCCATACAGGTAAGATCTCCAACCGTCCCCGAAGAGGCAGGTTGCTGAACACGGGTCTTATCACCTACTGTGGGGTATTGTCTGTTTTTAAGGTCACCTCATATGCAATACGCGCTAACTTTTACGAGGATTTACCTAAAGTCTGACAACTGTGTTAGTTACATGTTTCCATCATCAGCTTCAGTCGTGGGAAGCAGCTTTAAAAGTATGCTGTTGTAATATTCGATTGTGATTCATCCAGCGTGTTGGAGTCGAGAGCAACTGAAGAAGCCTTTTGCTGCACGTTTTAAACAACGAGCCCAGTTGTTCATCTGTTTTCTTGTTCCGCCCGCAGACCTGGCTGTTCGGCTACGAGTTGACAGACACCATCATGATCTTCTGTGACACAAAGATCATCTTCCTCGCCAGCAAGAAGAAGGTGGATTTCCTCAAACAGGTGGCTATAACGAAAGGCAACGAGAACGCTAACGGCGTCCCGCCGATCACCCTGCTCACCAGAGAAAAGGTAACAAGTTGTTTGTATTTGATTTATGAGCTCCCAGTATCTCCATTGAACTGTCTGCAGTGTGTTCTCTCCCCTTGTGCGGTCAATTCTTGGAATTAACTGTTGCGGTTGATGTTGTGCATCCCTCAGAATGAAAGCAATAAAGCCAACTTTGACAAGATGATCGAGGCGATCAGAGGCAGCAAAGAAGGCAAGACTGTGGGGGTGTTCAGCAAGGACAAATTTCCTGGAGAGTACATGAAGGGCTGGAACGACACACTCACTGCTGAGGGACTGGAGAAGGTAAGACGGGCTTCACGATGTCAAGGGAGACCTCTTCTTCATTCTTCGTCTCATCCCTGTAGCACGTCTTCCAGTTGCTACCTGCTTGTTAACCCTTGTGTCTGCCCCGCAGGTGGACATCAGCGCTGTGGTCGCTTACACGATGGCGGTGAAGGAAGACGGAGAGCTCAGTCTGATGAAGAAGGCAGCGGCCATCACCAGCGAGGTTTACTCAAAGTTTTTTAAGGAGCGAGTTATGGAGATCGTTGACGCCGATGAGGTGAGGAAGGATTTGTAGCACATCCAGGAGGTGGAAATTGCCTATATCTTCTATTCATTCCTTAAGAGCTTCTCAATAACATCTCCGTTACCTCCACACCAACAGAAAGTGCGTCACAGTAAGCTGGCGGAGTCGGTGGAGAAGGCCATAGAGGAGAAGAAGTACCTGGGCGGTGCAGACCCTTCCACGGTGGAGATGTGTTATCCCCCCATCATCCAGAGCGGAGGGAACTACAGCCTCAAGTTCAGCGTTGTCAGGTACCTGTCTTCATAGTGGAAGCTGTGTTATATAAAAGAAAGTTAAATATGCTGTTAAAGCTTATTTGCATTATCGATTACTATTCCAGCGATAAGAACCACATGCACTTCGGCGCCATCACGTGCGCCATGGGGATCCGCTACAAGTCCTACTGCTCCAACCTGGTCCGCACCCTCATGGTGGATCCTCCTCAGGAGATGCAGGACAACTACAACTTCCTGCTGCAGGTGGAGGAGGAGCTTCTCAAAGAGCTCAAACACGGTGGGTTCAGGAGCACTCGGGGAGTGTGGGAACGTTCAGCATCAGTGGCTCATCACTTGCTTGAATGACACTCGGGCATCTTTTTTAGTTTACTTAAATTCCAGAACTGGCGCTTGTAAATATAACGTGTGATCGTTTGCTGGTCACTTCCTGCAGCTTCACCTTCACGTCACAACAACTGACGTTTGAGTTTGTTTCTTTTCACAGGTGTAAAAATCTCTGACGCCTACAGCACCGTCCTGGACTTCGTGAAGAAAGAGAAGCCTGATCTGGTGGCAAAGCTGACCAAGAACTTGGGGTGAATTCCCACTGACGCCTTCTTTTTTTTCCCCCCTGTGTACTCTCACATCGACGCTCTCGTCTCATACCTGATTTGTTTGTTTGTAGTTTTGCCATGGGGATCGAGTTCAGAGAAGGCTCGCTGGTGTTGAACACAAAGAATCAGTACAAGCTGAAAAAAGGTAAAACATTTGTTTTTCTACCATCAATACTTGTGTGATTGTTATCAGGCAGCTGGTAACCGGAGCTTGTGTGTTTGTGTGACAGGCATGGTGCTCAGTATCAGCTTAGGATTCGCCGACCTCGTCAATAAAGAAGGCAAAAAAGAAGAGCAGAAGAAGTACGCCTTGTTTATCGGCGACTCGGTACAGATCAATGAGGTGAGATCCATTCGCAAATCGAGACCCTTTACCGAAGGTTCCATATCAGCCCGTCGCCTGAAACAGTGTGCAGCTCTACGGACGATGCTCAACATCGTAATTCAAGTTCTGATGTGCTTTTACAGGAAGAAGCAGCCACGATACTCACGCCAGTGAAGAAGAAGATAAAGAATGTGGGAATCTTCCTTAAGGTCGGTGTCCTTCAACTGTACAGTTACATGGTCACATTTATAGATTCCTTTGACATTTGTCTGTGGGATCCCTCTGTCAGATCATCCTTAACATGTTATCCCTTGTCATTCTCAGAATGACGACGAGGACGATGAGGAGGAAGACGGCGACGATGCCGAGGAGCTGCTGGGGAAGGGAGCTCGCAGCGCAGCGCTGCTGGCGGACAGAACCAGGGTGAGTCCGTGTGCCTGCGCTCAGAATCTGACTGGTGATCAGTTTCTTTCCTTGTTAATAACTGAGTGTGAATGTCTTTGTGCTCTACCAGCTACTTGGGAAGGTAAGTACTGATAGTTTTCTAAATCTCATCGGCTGAATTGTTAAAAATCCACTCGCTGATGGGACAATTTGTCGTCTTTTTTTTTTTAAGTTGTTGTGTCTGTGTGCGTTATTATTTTTTACTTTCTGACCATCCCACAGCTGTGTACTACATGAGTAAACTCTGCATGTATGTCGTCATTCATTCCCCTTCTTTGCACATTCTGGGACCGCGGTGTCTCCACGTGGTCACTCAGCCGTGTCTCTTGTCAAACTCAGAGCGAGTTGACGGCGGAGGAGAAGCGGCGCGCTCACCAGAAGGAGTTGGCCAATCACTTGAACGAGGAAGCCAAGCGCCGTCTGACGGAGCAGAAGGGGGAGCAGCAGATTCAGAAGTGAGTGGCGGAGGCCTGAAGGGGGCGCTGGACGCCGTGACCGCGGACATGTGAAAAGTTCCTGGTCATTAACGGAGTGAACTCTTCCTCCTCTCAGGGCCAGAAAATCAAACGTGTCGTATAAGAACGTGTCTCAGATGCCCAGAGAAAAGGACATCAAGGACATGAAGATCTTCATCGACAAGAAGTACGAGACCGTCGTCATGCCCGTCTTCGGCATCGCCACGCCATTTCACATCGCCACCATCAAGGTACACCCATCTTAGCTTACGCCACTCTTAAATCCATTTCTCCTGTGGTCTTGTACATCAGCTGATCTGTTCTTCTTCTCGTCTAGAACATCAGCATGTCTGTAGAAGGAGACTACACCTACCTTAGGATCAACTTCTACGTCCCCGGCAGCTCGCTGGGGCGACAGGAGGGAAATATCTTCCCCAACCCAGACGCCACATTTGTCAAGGAAATGTAAGTACGAACCATCAATTTAAAGAGTATACGCAGCTTGTTTTTGTTTGATCTCCTTGACGTGTGATTCGTTTTCCTCAGTACGTACCGGGCGTCCAACCTGAAGACCCCCGGCGACACCTCGGTGCCCTCCACCAACCTGCAGAACGCGTTCCGCATCATCAAGGAAGTGCAGAAGCGCTACAAGACGCGAGAGGCGGAAGAGAAAGAGAAGGAGGGCATCGTGAAGCAGGACTCTCTGGTCATCAACCTGAACCGCAGCAACCCCAAGCTCAAAGACCTCTACATCCGACCCAACATCGCTCAGAAGAGGATGCAGGGCTCCCTGGAGGCTCATACGAACGGTGAGGAAACCACACGTGACGGGACAACTCGTCTTCAATCAGCTCTTTTCAATTGAAGTACAATCTTCGTCCCTAAACGTCGACTTCGTTCTGTTTTTACAGGTTTCAGGTTCACGTCAGTCCGCGGCGATAAAGTGGACATTCTCTACAACAACATGAAACACGCCATCTTCCAGCCGTGTGACGGCGAGATGATCATTGTGCTCCACTTCCACCTCAAGGTGTGTGGGACGTATCAACCTTCTCTCCGGTCCCAGGAGAGAAAACATTCCCGGACATCTTAGCAGAACATATAAGAAAGAACACTGTCATTGTTTATTTTCTTCAGAACGCCATCATGTTCGGTAAGAGGCGCCACACGGACGTCCAGTTCTACACCGAGGTCGGAGAGATCACCACCGACTTGGGCAAACACCAGCACATGCACGACCGTGACGACCTGTACGCCGAGCAGATGGAGCGCGAGATGAGGCACAAGCTCAAGTCCGCCTTCAAGAACTTCATTGAGAAGGTGGAGACGCTGACCAGAGAGGAGCTGGAGTTCGAGGTGCCGTTCAGAGACCTCGGGTGAGTCCGTCAGACACTCCAGTACATGATCAGGGCCGTCTGGTCGCCACGGCAACACCATTCAATACAGTGCTGCCAGTCTTTCTCTCTAATCCCATTTTATATTCATTTAAGACTTTTATAGTCCAGTAATGTTCCGGTGTTTAATGCTCAAATTAAACCTGTTCATTCATATTTACTGTGGACTCACCATGTTTGAAGAACCGTCAATTACACACTTCCTGTGTCTTTGTGTCCAGGTTCCAGGGCGCCCCCTACAGGAGCACCTGCCTCCTACAGCCCACGTCGAGTTCCCTCGTCAACGTCACTGAATGGGTGAGAGCACAAACCGCTTCAGGGTGAAGACGTTCACGCAAACAAACCGTTTCTGAAACACTCTTCTTTCTTTGTCGCGGTCGACATTCAGCCGCCGTTCGTGGTCACGCTGGACGAGGTGGAGCTGGTCCACTTTGAGCGAGTGCAGTTCCACCTGAAGAACTTCGACGTGGTCATCGTCTACAAGGACTACAACAAGAAGGTCACCATGATCAACGCCGTGCCCGTCAACTCCCTCGACCCCATCAAGGAGTGGCTCAAGTAAGCTCCGTCAGCGGCGGGTTGGAACGCGGAGGCGCTGCCCGGCTGCTCGGCTGTTTAGTGAACCACGATGTTTTCTCTTCCTCAGCTCGTGTGACATCAAGTACACGGAGGGAGTCCAATCACTGAACTGGACCAAGATCATGAAGACCATCGTTGATGATCCAGAGGGCTTCTTCGAGCAGGGAGGCTGGTCTTTCTTGGACCCGGAGAGCGAAGTACGTCTCCCTGCTTCACCTTCGTGTCATCAGATCACACAGCACACACAATGTTAACGTCTCCGTGTTTGATTCTACCGTGCTGTCTGTCTTCAGGGAGACGGTGCGGAGGAAGACTCGGAGTCTGAAATGGAGGACGAGACGTTCAACCCTTCTGGAGACGAAGAAGAAGACGAGGAGGAAGACAGTGATGAAGACTACAGCTCGGAGGCGGAGGACTCCGATACAAGTCAGAGTCTGTCAATTATTCTTTGGGGTTTTCACAAGTTTGTACATTGTTGGGTGAACTGGGGGTCAAAGGTCACTGTGATCTCACAGAATCTACTGTTTTGTTTGTTTTTAGATTACAGCGGGTCACTGGGCAGCGAGGAGGAGAGCGGGAAGGACTGGGACGAGCTGGAGGAGGAAGCTCGGAAAGGTTTGTATCTGTCTTTAACGTGTCGATCGCCGTGGTTACGAACCATAAACCAGACAATCTGTACTTCAGAGACTTCATGTAAAGAAGTGTATGTAATGTCATCTCGCCTGCGCCCTCTAGCTGACAAAGAGAGTGTCTACGAGGATGAGGACACCTCCAACAACAGGAAGAGGAAGAGTCGGCCGGCGGCCCCGCCCAGCAAGAAGAAGAGACGAACCTAAATGTTCCATACACATCTACACACACACACACACACACTGCCAAACCAGGCTGACCCGAGCCGTCGTTCTGCCCAAACTTCTGACTCTCCTCACAGATACACGACGTGTGTGTGCGTATAGACCGTAGACGCCCCCCCCCCCCTTTTTTTTTCTTTCTGTGCTGGTCGGTGAAGTGTCACGTTTTCAGAAGGTGAAGTTCCAGCAAGGCAGTCGGACAGACTTTCATTTGGTTGTTCCTCTTCATTCCTCGCTCTTTCGTTTCCTCTTCCTCCATCCATCCATCCATCAGGGTTTCATATCTCTGTGTGTGTGTGTGTGTGTGTGCGCACGTGTGTTTAAATGGGTTTTTATTGCAAGCATTGTTTATTTTCTGTTCAAAAAGGATGAATTTTCTTAACTAATAATAAAAGAAAAGACTTGACACACCTCCTGACAAGTGTTTTATATCCCCCCCACCTGATGCTCTCCACTTCCTGTCTGTCCCCTCCCCCTCATGTTTTCTGCTGTGTTTGTTAAATTGTGCGAATTAGATGGAACATTTCATTTTGTTTTGTTTTTGTTCTGAGGAAGGCGGGAGGGGGCGGAGTCTTTCTGCTGATTTCTTTTTAACGGCGTTTGTACACTTGTGCCCACACACACACCGTCTCTCTCGCACTTCTCCCCCCTCTCGCCTTTTTTTTGTTCATTCTGAGTAGATCATGTTGTTGTACTATTAATTCTAAAAAAAAATAAATAAAAAAATCCTGTTTTTGTTTTTGTAATAAAATTAAAAGGAACTGTAGTTTTTGAATTGTCTTGTTTCCTTCCCAAAACATCCGTTGTTTGATGCTCTGATGAGAGGCTGAGAACATCATTGAGTGGATGTAACAGTTAATACACTTATGTCTGGACCCTCCAAATATCTTTTCTGAAAAGGCTTTTATTTTGAAAATCTTTGCGCTAGTAAACCAATTGAAAAAAGCAGCAACTGTTTCTTTCATCTGTGTACATACTTAGTTTGTGCAAGACTCAAGTAGAACATCACTTTATCGTAGCACACTGGGGGGGGGGGGGGGGTGCAAAGAGGGAAGTGGGACGACTGGGACTGTTCCACCAGATTCAACATCCTCTGCCAAAGTAAGGCAGAGTCTGCCGGAGTCTACGGGGTCCCTCAGGGGACATTTGGGAGAAGAAAGAGCCCCAAATTAAAAACACGCGTTTGCTCTTTCTGACAGAAATAACTGAAGTAACACCCGCCACCATCAACCCAGGTAGGTGCCTCCACCTGCAGCCTGGTAATCAGCAGGTTAGTAAATTGTTACGCTGGTGGAGGATGCGTTCAGGTGCATAAGTAAATATAGCATTAACACAATTTACAGAGAGTTACCATTGCAAGTTATATTCCTGCATCTCTTTGCAAGTTTAAACACTTGTGTTGCTTTCAATTACCTGCAGGAGGCGCCATGTAGCTACATACATAGTCACATGATCGACAGACAGTGAAGTGGCCAGTGAGGGTTGTGTGTTGTGCAGGGGTGCAGCTACACGAGACAGTTCAGGGCCCCATAAACCATTTGATATGATGTCATGTCACATTTGAATGCGTTCTGCGTCTTATACCAAAGCACAAAGCAACCTGTGTTGTTCAGACTGGTGTTCACTGTGTTTCCAGGTGTGCAGAGGCAGACTACAGTGAAGATGAGGTTCCAGACTGACTCCAACCGGCCATCAGTCACGACGTCTTACAGCAGGTGTGTCTCATGTGTCCCACATTGAATGTTCAGGCTGCTTTAAAATAACTTTGTTTCCAGCTGGAGGAGGCGTTGGACCTGCAGGGCTTCACTGAGGTCAAACTGCTCTGGAGGAATATCAGAGCGGAGCCTCAACCACCAGAGAAAGGTAATGATTGTTAACATAAACAACATTACAGGCAGCTTTTATTGTCACATACAACCCACGAGTTTGTCCCCTTTGTAATGAATAACCTGATGTGTCTGCAGATTTGTGTTCAGACGGGACAAAGTGAAACAGCTGCAGATAAAATATGAGAGACAGTGACTGACTTCAGTTAAAGAAGTGGTAGAATGGTACAGAAGAAGTAAAGTAGGAGGATGACAGAAGTTACTTTAGTCTTTTCTATTTTTCTGTTATCAATTTTCTGCCATGTCAACAAATCTGAATGAAATTATTAAAAATATCTATGTACAGCACAAGGAAATGTTACAGTCTCCTTTTGTTGTTATTGTTCAACTGACCTAGAATATTAATGTGCTCTATATTGATTTTTCTTTCTTTTAATTTTTAAATTGTATTTTTGTGGCCGAAGCAGTTTCTTGCTAAGGGCTTGGAAATGTCTAATTTGCCTATTAAATATATAAAATTTGACACAAAAAAAAGTTTATTAGTTTGAAGTTGGTAGTGTAGAATTTGGTCCACGGCAGCGCTGCTGAGAGACGACACAACCGAAAGGTTGGAAACCAAATGAGCTCCTCAGATCACATGATGTTAAAGGACCACTGGTAACCAAATCTGCTTCTGTGTCCGACTCCTGGGGGAGTTTTGCATGAAATGACACAAAGAAGTGAGAAAAACTCTAAACTTCAAGTTGATCTTCAGGAGAGGTGAGACTCGGCTGAAAGCTGAACATTTCCAATCTTCTATAGTGTCGTAATACTTATAATCAATCAGGTATTTTCCTTCTTTGTGATTTAACAATAAAAGAGTTAGAATCAGTGTTTATATGTTTCATATTTATTGCTCTGGCTTACAGATAAATGGGGTTTCAAGGAGCCTTCGCTTTCATTGGTGAGTAACTTTAATAACTTACTGGAGCAGCTTGTTCTTATGAATGAAACACGACTCAGTTTGCTGGTTTCACAGGAGTTCTCCTGGTGTTTCGGGGGACGACCACGACGACAAGTAAGTCAAACCAACATGTCATACTTCAGTCTTTGTGAAATGTGAGTGTTTTATTATCGTTAATGTTAAACATAAGAATATCCGACATATAATGCACACATACAAAGTAATGTGAAGTCATTACTTGTTAATTTAAAGGGAGGTTCTAATGGATGCAGCTCATCAGATTATCAGTATCTCCTCAGTTTGTCATCACAACACAAATTTGTCCCAGATGTTGTGATTTCTGATGCCGATGATGATATTACTATTATTATTTTACTGTGGCCCTGACTGTCTTCCGTAAAATATTGAAGAAGGTCGATAAATCCTTTGTCCTCATATAGCACCTACGCAGTACCACTTCATCAACCGCTCCCTGGCCTGGCAAGAGGCCAGGACCTTCTGCAGAGTGAAGTTCACCGACTTGGCCACCGTGAACAACATGGAAGACCAGAACGAGCTGGTCAACACGCTGGGCGGTCACGCGACCCGCAGCTGGATCGGGCTCAGCAGAGGAGGCACTGCGAGGTGGATGTGGTCGGATGGCAGCGGCACCGCACACTTCACCATGTGGGGTGAAGGTGAACCCAACGACGTGTCGGGCACGGAATGGTGCGCTGAGATATCCGATAGCGGCGGGTGGAACGACATACCCTGTGGATCTGAAAAAGACTTTATGTGTTATGAACGTGAGTGAAAACAAAACTCTGTTAATTAATTTGAGGATTACAATCCCTGCACACGGAGCCATGAGCTGAACACTCCTCAAGAAAGACCTGAAATCCATTTTTTCCTCTTCCCTCCGTTGTCTCTTTAGGTCGGGAGGATGGCAAGCAAAGGTATGTGTATAAGTCAGGATCTCACAGCTGGGTGGAGAGTCAAGAGCACTGCAGGATCAGTCACACTGACCTGGCCAGCATCAAGAACACGGTGGATAACAACGAGGTTGCTGGTTTGGCCAGTTCGGCGGGCACAGTGTGGATGGGCCTGTTTAAGGACCCCTGGATGTGGTCCGATGGGAAGGAAACCTCCTTCAGGTACTGGTTGAGAGGCACATCTTCCTCAGGGGACTGTGCCTCTGTTGTCGTATCACAACAGGGCCGCTGGGTCGAGGCTCCGTGCAGCCGGGAGGACACGTTCGTCTGTGAAGGTGGTGAGTCTGACTTGCAGGAGAATATTAAATCTATATGCAGTTACACCACTGATGCACCAACCATGTTCAACCGCCTTCTGTCAATCCGGACCGAGTCTGTCGACCCACTTTCCTCATCAATCATGACAGTTGGGATCAGACTTGATTCAAATAGCTTTGAACCCAGTAAACAAACCTTTGCGTCAGTAAACATTAGTGTTTATCTTGTCGGATGCCCTGATCAGCTCGTCATTGTCACATCGCTTCCTGAGAGCGTTCATATCATCACTGACGGCATGATTATGTGTTGGTGTGCTGCAGGACTCAAAATGAAGAAGATGATAATAAGGATGAAGATGTACTCCAAAGGAGCTCTCACTGCCCTCAGTGATGAGATCCTAAAAAAAGTAATATGTTTTATATATATATATTAATTCCATATGTATCTGCATTGACAGGCGGAGACAGATCTTATGTCAGTAATAACAGTCTTTAGAGTTGTGCTTTTGTAACGTTGGTGATTCTTCTCAGTTGGAGACACACATGACGCAGGAAAATGTGATGGATTTCAAGCTGGTGTGGCAAACTGACAAAGGAGGAGTCATCTTCCAACGTCAGGAGCAGCCGGAGGTCATGGGGGTTAAAGGTCAGTGTAGATGTCTCTTTCTAAAAGGCATGCTGGACCCCAGACAACCCCAATTATTTTATTTCACTTGGATAACAAATACGTGGATGTGAGAGAGAGAACAAAGATCGAAATTAAATAATTTATTAAGGAATCCAACAACCATGTCTGTCACATGGTTGTTGGAATCATTGAGGCATCATTTAAGTTATTAATAAAATAAAACTAAATGTTTTGTCTTTTCTTATACAGATTGTTGAATACAGAGGCCACACTGATGCTCCTCCACGGGGACGTTGGGGAGAAGCTGCGAACAACTACGATTATCTACTAAAAGAATCTATTACATGAACATTTATTTTATAATGTGAAACGTTATGTCACAATAAAATCCGAAATAGTCGTGAATTTACAATATTGTCTTCTATGTGCGCATTCTTTTATGTGCGCATATTTGGGTGATTTACGGTTAACACGGAGAAACGTTCGCCTTCCAGGGAGAATTGTGAAAACAGATATCCTGTCCCCTCCTGGTCACTTCTATATCATTTTACACACTGGCGCTCAGGTTTAGTAACAATAAACAATAGTATTTTTGAGAGGATGGGGATTTAAATTACTTGACGACCTAAACTATCCACGTAACAGCACCCTCAGCTGTCAAACATTACAGTGGTGTTACGGTGTGACACCGGGATGTCCGAGGCGCCATGAAGCTAGCATTTCCCCGCATCAACCTGATACCACTGTCAGTTAGCCGTCCGTTTGTCCGTCGCACAGGTGTGTGTCGACGGGTCCTTTTGTGTCAAATGCCGAAAACTCCAGATGAGAAACAACATGACCGATGACTGGAATATTTCCTCGCATTCCTAAAGCAGGCTGGACCGTTCGTGGACACTGTGGGAACAAAAAAAAGCGGAGCTAACTGCGGTTAATGTCGAACCAGGCAGGGCAGGTGCATCGCCGCTTCGGGATTTGAGCCGTTAGTTTAGCCTTATCGAGTGTGCTACAGTCACCTTTTTTCTTACATCTCTGGAAATTACCGTTTCAGCTTCATAAGAAGGCAACTTATAATTAACCATATTATCAAGGTAAGTAACAGCCTGTCGGTGTGTTCCTTTAGCTCATTTCCCTTAACAACTCCAGCCAGGGGAGATTATTGAAGTTAGCTAACACAGAACCGAGTCAGCTAATTGTCGGCTGAACTATTAACCTGTTGTAGCGTTAGCATGCTAAAACATGCTATTAACACTGTAGTAGGTCCGGTGTAGGTTACAGGGGCAGCTCCTGTAGGCCTGAGTAGACCAGCAGGTTGATGACAGGAAACAAGTGAAACACGACCTCCTGTCCAATGTAAACAAAGAGGGCTTATAGGGTTCCATGTCATCTTCCAAAGAAGATTAGACAGTTTACAACCAGTTGAACTAAGCAGACAGACGAAACATCTTGTTTAAAAGGATCACACTTGGTCTGAGTTTATATTTCACTTTCGTTTATTGTCCATATTTAAGCATATACAGGAAGCAGGAAGTGATGATGCTGATCTAAATATTATTGGCGAAATCAGTCTGGTCGATAAAATGCATAGTTTCCACATTCTACCTTTAACTAACTTACAAATTCTTTATTTTTATTAATTATTTTGTGTGTAAAATATCTGAGAATAGTGAATAATGTAAATTATTATTTATTATTATTATTATAATTACAAAAGGTGTGTTCATGTGGGTGACCGATTTCTGACATTTTTCAGTGGCCGTTATCTTTTGTCTTTTAAACTGATTAAATATAATGGTTTAATATTATTACATGATTATCCATCATTGAATTAAAATAAAAAGAACATTTATTCATTATTTATTTGAATAGTAATGATCCCGTCTGCATTGTTTCTGATTGCGGTCAACTTATTTTAATCTAAAATCAACTAGAACAAACGTCCACAGGTAATCAAAAAAACTACACTCTGTAATAAGATATTATGAATGAAAGTGCACAGTAGATGGCAGCATGTTCTTGTTCCTGAGAGAGGACATTTGTAAACTAAAGTAAATACAGTGCAGATATTTTTTGTTAATTTGTCTTTTGATTGAGTGTAGACAGTCCGGCCTCAACAGTTTTGCTTTAAAAGTGACACCTACCTGACTCCAGCTCACCTCTCATGCTTCACAGTGTAAATACTGACATGGCCTCGGGCCAGTCAGAGCAGTCCAGAGTACTGCAAGAGGAGCTCACGTGCCCAGTGTGCCTGGACTTGTACCGGGATCCCCACTTACTTCCATGTGGCCACAATTTCTGCAAGACCTGCCTGGATCGGCTAAAGCGGCAAGCGGATCGAGGTCGCTTCCGTTGCCCAGAGTGCCGTGACAGCCACCGCTGTGGCCTAAATTTTCAGAAGAACTTCAAACTAGCGAATATTGCTGATGACTACCGTCACCGCCGCAGAGCTACGACTGCAGCTGCTACAGCAACAAAATCCAGAGAATCGCTGAAGTCTCCTCTGGCAGCACAACATGCCAGGAATGTGTTTGCTGTTCCATGTGACTACTGCCCATCAGCCTCTGCAGAGGCATCGGGCGTCTGTGCTAAGGCGGACGGGTCGTCTGTTGCTTCTATTTCTCAGGACAATGACGGCAAGCACGAAGCTGCTGCTGCATCCGTATTTGCAGTCAAGACGTGCCTGAAGTGTGAGGTGTCGATGTGCCAAGAGCATGTAAAGCCACATCTGGAGCTGCCAGCGTTCCGCGAGCATCCGCTGACCGAACCAATGAATGACTTCTGGAAGAGGAAGTGCCCCTATCATGATGAGATTTACAGGTATGAGTCCCCGATATCACAGTGGTAGTATTTGAATAAGGGTGGGTTCATGTTCGATTGCTGCGGTGCTGAACACTGCAGCCTGAAAAACACAACGACAAACCTTTAATAACTAGATCAAACATTTATTCACAAAACAAATAAAAAGGGAGGACAGCCTGGCTTGGTGCTCCTGCTGTAATATAAAATAACACAGGGGGGGTGAGGAAGGCAGAAACTTTCACTTTCCTCCAGCTAAGTATTTATAACATGCGGAGTGTTTTTTACTTATTTTATTTCCCTGTTGGAGGAACTGAATGGACTTAATTCTATTTAAGAACTTGACAGTTGGGGCGGTGGTTCAATGTACGGACTCAGTGGACACCTGAAAACTGTAACTAATTAATGTACATGCATCTTTGTTTTAATATAATCTTTCCATATTTCATTTGCCTTTTCTGTATCTTTCATTTGGTACGCAACTCCAGATACTACTGCATGGATGACAAGGTGTGTGTGTGCAACGCCTGCACTATAGAAGGAGGACACCTGGGACACACTATGAAGACCTTGAAAAACACCATGAAAGATCTGAAGGTGCAAGAGTCTGCATTAATTTGAAACAATATGAGAACAATTCCCCTTTGTTTACGTTCTTGGAGTGACTCCAGAAGCTCTGAAAGGCCCAAATCAAGTTAACTGTTAACTGTACACGCAGGGTTTATGGTTTTTCAACCCTTCTTCTTTAACCTCATAATCCTCATATTAAGGTTAAAGTTTACATTCTGGATTTTAAAGAAACGTGTGGCTACTGTGTGGAGTTTAACCACCTTCTCATTGTTTGACCCACACAAAGTGCTGTGAAGAGTCTGGAACACTGATGAATGTATATTGTCAGCTGCCGGGGGTTAAAGAGTCATGTGACCTCTGCGGTCTTTCAGTAGGACAGCACTTCCTGTGCTTCCATTCACTTGAACAGAGCGTGAAGTTGAGAGGCTTCCACTTTATTCAGTCCACAACCTGTTGAATTCAACATGTTGCTGATCAGTCTGTGTTGTCGTGTTGGTTTGCTCATGTCGAAATCAGAGCTACGAATTTATGACGTCAACTTGTGGGCACAAAGGAAACATAAAGGCTGAAAGGGTCAAAGTGCTGGGGGGATGTTTGGTGGTAGTTTCACATCATTCCTCATCTCTCTTCCCACTTCCTGTCTTCTGTTAGCTACTCATCAGAAGATATAAAACGCCTCTGTGAATGTAGAGGCAAGATATATAAACTGGAGTGGTAGCTCAAGTATTTGATACAGTGATTCTTTAAACTGCTGCACTGACACTGATTGGTGATTTGGAATATTGAAAACCTTCAACTGTATCGTGACTCCTTCTCATTGAGCTTCTGCTCCGCCATGTTGACCAGGGCACCCTGGATAAGCAGCTGTACAGGGTGGAAAGGAAATACAGTATGGCTGAGAAAAAGCTCCAGGAGCAGAAAGAGAAGGAGAGACAGAACAAGGTGAGATGGAACAAAACATATATCACACGAAACCCCTTCAACTTTAAAAGTAGCAGTACTAGTGAAGTGTATGTGTCCCAACACAAAAGATGACATTGTGTTTTTCCTCTTTCCCTTTTCATTACATTCCTTATCTAGAAGTTCATGGATGACTCTGAGGAGTGCTTGACCAGGCTGGGCGAGGAGATGAAGGCCAAAGTTCTCCGCTTCATCATCCGGCTGCGGGAATGCACACGCACCCACTGTGATACCAACGGGTCAGCGATTCAGAAGAACATCTCCAGGATCTGCCAGGACCAGGCCCGTCTGCAGGAGGTCCGCTGCGGCATCGAGTGCCTCATGCAGGAAAGCGACCCGTATCGCTTCATTGAGGTGAGCTGCATCGCCCGGCGCCGTCAGACTGTTGAAGGTTTGAGCAGGGATCACATACACTGAACATTACTGCTCCTATGATTCAAATAATGAACCTCTTTGCTTCTTAATTGTGTTGAAAAATATCTCTTTTGTCTCTTTTGCAGGCGTACAAGACAACAGGAAAACAGTAAGCACTGCTTTGATCATTTGGATGATTGCAGATGATATAGATGTTCTCTCCACAATAACTTTCATCAATGGTGTGTATATGTGTGTGTGTGTGTGTGTGTGTGTGTTTGTTTGTATTAGATGCCGCAGGCAGCTGAGAAAAAATATGTTCTACCCCGAGTACATCGACACGGAGACGGAGCTCCTTGGAGTGATGATGGAGGAAGAAATGAGAAAATTCATAGACGAGGAACTCCCATGTCACATTGTTGCTGCCATTAATTCCATGTGTAAGAACCTTTAATGCATCAAACCAAAGTGACGTCACTTTAAGTTGACGAGGTTTAAATGTAAAAGCATCTTGTTTTCATTCAGGATTTGTCAGCTTCTAACATTAACTAATATCAAGTAGCAGTAATTTGAATTCATTCCAACCATCAGGTCACCTTTCTGACCTTGAAGAGGAGGAAGAGCAGGAGGAAAACGAGGAAGAGGCCGCGGAGGAGGAGGAGGAGGAGGACGACGACAGCCTCGATGACAGCAGCGAGGAAGAAATGAGGAGTGAAGGGGAGGAAGAGGACGATGAGGAGGACGAAGCAGACGACGAGGGACATGACCAGAGCGAGGTGGCTGATGATCTTTACAGCCCGGGGGAGGAGGAGGATGAGGAGGAGGAGGACGAGCTTGAG
The DNA here is from genome assembly GCA_901007825.1 of Macroramphosus scolopax. Lineage (NCBI taxonomy): Eukaryota > Metazoa > Chordata > Actinopteri > Syngnathiformes > Centriscidae > Macroramphosus > Macroramphosus scolopax. The sequence continues at coordinate 42,527 of CAAKHC010010664.1, forward strand.
CTCGGGGAGGTGGATGACGAGGAAGAGAGAGGTGTTTAATGGCGGGAGGTGATTTTCGTATGTATTTTTACACCAGTTTCCACTTTGGATTTACTGCTGGTTTTAACATCCAGGACCCTGAAGCTGCACCCACCTCCTCCCTGAATGTAAACGTGCTGACAGGACACTCAGGACGATCCAGGGACTGAACTTTACTAACAGTCGGCTGCAGAGAGAATCTCCTGCTGTTTCATACTTAAGGTGCTTTCCATCAGAAGACTTTGCTGCGCGCGCACACACACACACACACACACACACACACACACACACACACACACACACACATGAAGGTGAATGTATGATTAAAGAATGTAGCACGAATGATCCAGAAACTAAATCAGGCAAAACCTCGCTCGTCCGAAATGCCTGACTTTCTACCACTTTGCTAGAAGTTTTACAAAATATGAGAAATCTGCCTTCAGAGCATCGATAGATTATCTGGGGGAAAAAAAAGAAATGTCACCAGTTCATCTGATTTTCTACAATGTACGAGACAGAAAGAGGTCGAAGTTTCCAGCTTAGTTCGCGCTGTCCTGCACCGTTAGAATTGGGGGATAAGATTGTCATTGTAAACAGACCAACACGTTTGACGAGAAGTCCGTGGAGGATGGTTACACTCTGATTGAACGAGTTCTGTGATTGTACCATTCACTCTGGACACCTTAAAGCCAAAGAGTCGGGACGCGTCACGTGTTGGTATGCATGAATACTTTCAAAAGTTTGTTTGCTCGGCATGACGCTAGAAAAAAAAGAACTGCAACGTGTTAACAACAGTTTACATCGGCTGCAGGATGACTTCGCTTCCCATAGTTGTGCTTTAATGGCATTTAATAGATTGTAAAAAAATAAATCTTCCTATGCACAGTTCATACATTATTCTTCAAATATCCGTTTCAGGTGATGTGGAATTTTGCACTTTACTAAGAAAATGTTAGGAAGGCGCTAAAATATTTGAATGTTATTTTATTTTGATACAAGTGATTCTGTGAGCGGCCAAACTGAAATAATTAATACATGATAACAATAAAGCCTGCTGAAATGTGCCAGTTGTGTTGTCCTTTTCAGGTGGACGAAGTACGTGTCTGAAAACGGTTCTATCTCACTGAACCTTTTTTAGTTAAAAGATCTTTTAACAATAAAGAAATACTAATTAAAACAAGGTTGCAAGATGCTTTATGTGGGGAAAATCAATATTTATATAAACTGTAACCAGACTACATCTAATTATTACTACAAATTTTGACCCTTGATTAGCTGTATTTGTGCAGCCACGAAAATGTAAACTATTTAAAGAATAAAACCTGCAATAACTTATGGTGGTTTCTGAGGATTCAATTCAAGATTTAATTTATCCATGAATAATATCAGCCCTCACAGCTTGACACACTTGACTATGCAAAACATATTTACATAGCCATAACTATGGATAAGAATGTAAGCTAGTTAAGGATATATAGTATATTTGTCACATTATTTTGCAAGTTAGTTATTATGTGAGGACCGTTCACGGGGTCACAAAATAGAAGGTTCCGAAAGGAAATCAACATCCTCAGCAGGACATCGCAGCCTTGGTTAACAGAGGTAATTTCCACTCTTTGTTTCCTTAAATTCTAACACATTTTTAATTCACAAGAATCGTCGTAACATCATAAAGAAAAAAGCCCGAATGTGATTTACAAGACGTTTTACATCGGAGTGTTGGAACGACGGACACTAAAGAGGACGGACCAGTTTCCTCTGAGCACTTCCGTGTTCTCCGTAGCTGTTCATGTGTGTGTTTTGGGTGTTTTCTAAGTTTGTTCCCCGTGTTTGTTTTCCACCAACAGACCAGACTGTGGGATTTGTTCGAATTATATCATCTTAACTATGAATCCCGTCCTTCGAAAGGTGACGTCACTGTGTTTTATTTGATATATTTGCCTTCTCAGAGGTCAAACAATCCCGTAATGATTAGCTTAGCTTAGCATCTGACCCTGAGTAGAACCTGTCAGTACCGAGCTTTTATCCTCTAACAAGCTAAATAAACATACACATTCATTATCAGGTGAGTCTAGGTGTGTTGGCAGGCAGTAAAACTAACTCACCTGGGACTTCCCTTTGCTGAGAAAGATGCTTCATGTTGATTATTGACAACATAATAATTCAACACAACTGACGTGTCTCACCTGTAACATGAAGGTTAACGTGTTTCTGTTCTTCTGTCTTCAGTTGCAGGTTTCTTTCACACAACAGGCGTTCGTGTTGAATCAAACACTTTCATTATGCAGGTACGTCTTTGCTTTTTAACTCTCCCACCTCTAATCCAACCTTCAAACATCTTATTTACCTTAATCTAATACTGATGTATAAGGACATCAGTATTGCAGAGATTTTCTAAATGTTAAAGGTTGAATATTCTCCTTATTCCTCTAGAAACCTTTGTGCAAATGTCCTTTTAATCTAATCTAATACTTGTATCTACAGGGCTCCAGCATCCACCCAGCTTCCTGTTTGGGGTAAGTTTTAGTTTAAAAGTAAAGGATGTATCTGCTGATGAGGTTGTGGATTTTACTGCTGATCAAGATAAACAGTCTGACTGTCAGTGACCAGATGTTTGTGTCCTTCAGGCGGCGTGTCTCTTGTAAATGAAAGACAGTACAAGACCATGCCAACGCATGGGATCGGGAGGTGGAGGCATCTTTTACCGAGAGAAGCCGTAAGACTTTGAGTCTCCTTCTAGTTCTAATTGTTTGGTTGGAAACGACGACAACAACATTATTTGTTTTTTCTCCAGGCAAAGAAAAAGAAAGACAAACTTCAGATGAAACAGATCAAGGCGGCGACCAGCACGGCGTACGGGACTCTGAACGTCAACGTGTCGGGGTATGACATGACCGTGGTGGAGCACTACTCCCAGTACATCCACAACTTCTGCAACCGGCTCGGCATTAAAGTGGCAGAAAGGTGAGGATGTTTGTCCTGACGGAACGGTCTCATCCCCATGACAGGCTCATGCTCATGCATGTTGGATGATAAGTTATTAATGATCTTTTTCTTTATCTCTGTTCTTTCAGCTATGCTTTGCCAACCAGGAGCACCGAGGTCATGCTGATGCCCGAACATGGCACCAAGATGTATGTTGACTGTCTCTTAAAGACCCATGAGCGTGTCATCCAGGTAAAACTGTCTCCCCCCACATACTGAGTGTGTTGTCTGGGCCTGAGTGTTGAACTGTGTTCGTCTCACCCGTGCAGCTGAGCAGCCTGGACGCCTCGCTGTGTCCCGTCTTCATGGACACTCTTTTAATGAACCAACCTGAGGGAGTTCGGCTGTCTGTGAAGGAGGTGAGTTTATATGAATCTGAACTCGTCTCGTCTCCTCTTCCTCAGACGTGTTGATTGATTTGAGGGAAAAAAACTACTACTACTACTACTAACGTCTGTCCTTCGCCTCTTCTCCTCGCAGCACACTGAAGCAGATTTCCAGGAGCGTTTCAAGGGTCGTCCGGAGCTCGAGGGGCTGATCGCTCAGATGACCCACTAGACGTTCTGATGGTGGGACACAGATTCGACACCTCACAAAACACACTTGTGTATTATTTATTATCTGGAAGCTACCAGCTGACAGTGATGCTTTCAAATACCTCGATACATCCTTCAAAATAAATCTTTTCCAATAAAAACTCTTGTTTCCTTTTTATCCGCAGGAGGAAACTAAATGTTTCTTTTAGCAGTTCATTCATCTGCTTATAGAAATCAGCTTAATTCTCATTTTCTTCAAATACGTCACCTTTGGATTTTGGAACCTCTCAATCAACAACAACAACAAAGCCACTCGGTTTAGGTTAGCAAATATATTTTAATATATATTTATTTTAGCACAATGACAAAATGGCATAATTACAGTTCAGTCTCATTTAAATCATGACAAAAAGCCACATCTTTTTTTCATATTTGTTTTGAATAATACCTCATTATTTTGTTGCAGTCGTGGCAAAAATTATCCTGAATTAGGTTTTTTATTCCGTGACAGGAAATCTTGAGCGAAAAGTTTCTAACAGCATTGAGCCAAAGGCGTCCAACAGGGTGACGTGGTGAGCTCTGATGTCACACCCTCCCAAATCATAGAAACCTTTTATATTCACCGGACAGAACTGGAACACTGGAAGAGGGATGGGAATCGACTGACACCAACGCCGGTATCGACTCCCTGATTGATGGGATATCTACTTTTAATTTGTTTCATTTTTATTTAGCTTCATTCTTTAAGTTTGACAGAGAACCAGAGTCTCAGTGTGATTCTGATGTTTTCTCAACCAAAGAACAGAAACTGTTCAGTTTATAAATAATATTTGCAGACGTCCTCTTGGTTCTTGATTCCCATCCCTCGTTGTGTGAGCCAGTCGCCCGATCAGTGTAATTATCACATTAGCAATAAGCCTGGACCGACATGATGAACCGAACCGCACGTCAGAGCACAAATGAACAGACAGGCAGAGCAGCGACACACATGACAACTCGGCTGAAGAGTCCAGATCAGTGTCTTTACAACATTTACTGTGTGGGAATGTTTAAACTGATATTTGTTGCTCTGAACGCAGCCCGTCGTCTGAGCTCATGGAACAGATCCTCACCTGAACAGAACTTTAGCTGAACTACCACATCTTAAATCAAAGTGATTGTATAGTGATAACACAGAACTCGACTTCCAGAAGAAACTCCCTCTAATCTAGAACTCCGTTCACGTCACGTCAAACAGTAGGATTCCTATAAACCTCGCCACAGGAATGTTTCTCCAGCCTGCCTCCACCCACAGTGAGAGACCATGTAAGTTGCACAGGTCGGATTATTAACACTTCAAAATAGCCTCTATTGTCTACTACAGCGACTCCCTCTCTCTCTCTACATGCAAACTTCACGGTGACCATCTGAAATAAAGATTGTTCAATAAAAACATCTAAAAGTCATTTGCATGATTTCGAATTCAACTGGATGTGAAAGCTTTACTTTGTGTGTGTGTGTGTGTGTGTGTGTGCATGAAGTGTAAACTTGTGCAAACACATTGTTTGCTTTGCGAGAATGTGCGGTTAATCAGCAGCGTTCCACCTCGATGACTTCCTGCGACGGTTAGAAGGTCTCAAAGAAATCGGACTCCCTCACTCACTACATCTCACCATTGTACAGCATTCTTGTGCAAACCTGCCACATTCAAAATAACGAGATGCATCAAACACCAGGGATGTTTGCCACGTCTCTCTACTCACACCTCTACTTTAACCATTAACAGCTACCAAGCACCCTGCAACTATTCCTGCCCGGCGCCACCGGCCCTTCACCCACAGCTTCTCTGTACACTGACTGCTCATTGGCCAGATAAGGTTTGTCCATTTCCTGGTTTTTGATACACATATTCGCTATAATTATAATCACTGAAATGAAGTTAGAACGAGACTCTGGCGGATTCTTTCTGTCTTTTGTCATGATTTGGAAACTCTCTGGACAAAATCATTTCACAAGCAGCGACCACGACACGTCTGATCAAACACGACACAGTGAAACATGTTACATGTAAGCAAATACGATGAAATGAATATCACTTGGTTTGTGTGTGTGTGTGTGTGTGTGCATGTGTGTAAATTCATCACCTAAAGCCGAAATAGCGAAACATAAATTAAGAGAATAAAATGAATTACAAAAAGTTCGGTGCACAGGAGAACCCGACGGATACCCGAGTCTTCAGGCCGAGACAGATACTGAAATTGCGATATATTGACAGGTAATTGATTTATTTTAAGTATCGTGATAATGCATTTATAACAAATGATCATATATTTTATGCATAAAATATATGTTATATGTATATTTCTATATATATAATATAAAGGTTTATCTGTGACGGGCCAATATCGGCTGAAAGATCCCGATATATCTGTCGGGCTCGAGTGCATCGGCTAAAAAAAGCAACACGTTTTCATCCCCTTGATCTGTTTTCAGTTAGTAAAACAAAATCTGGATACATAAAAACCAACAATATATAGGCATTAAATAAATTAATCAAGTTCGAAACAAACACAGTGATATATATATTCAAAATACATATTTACAAACGATTAAAATGAAAAAAAAGGACAACATATAAACAGTCTTATCCTTAAATGTAAATGATACTCTTGTTTAAATGAACTTTAACACAAAATATCTGCCCCTTCATTTCATAATTCATCTAGACTCATGTATTGGTTATAATCAGGTATTCCTCATAAATACATATATATTTTAGTAGGTTTATACTTTTGCAGCATTTACTAAGTTGATATGTACTTGATAGGTACATGGAGATTCCAAATCTGACATCATTTGTGACTGATATGTCGTTATATTATGTGTCGACAGCTACAGAGGAAAATAATCTGCCTGATGATGAAGTCAGAGCGGCTGACTCCACGGTTACCATGGTGACAGCGATGCAGGAAGCGGACATAAGAAACAGAAAATAACACAAGGGGAAGATGATGATGATGAAATAAACGCCAACTTAAACTTTAACCAGGAGCGTCAACAGCAACAGGCAGTTTATATGTTGTTTTTTTTAAATGATCTTTATGGATATTTCATGGACAATCCTACTGACAAACTACCACACAAGTGTTGCTCACATGAGTCCATTGCCTACCTACGTCTAAAGTCACAAGTTGCTATTCTAAAAAGGGCTTAAAATTAAAAGAAAGAAAAATACAACGGCCCCTAATCCTCCTTTGCTGATATTCTTGTGCAACAGGTGGAAAAACATGGTAAGATCTAGAATGGAAATTTGTAATATTGCCGAAGCGCTTCGCTGGAATCCAACAATTTAATGCTGGGAAAGGCCATTACCCACAGGTCATAGCAGTAGGTAGAACTGCCCCCTTTCCACAAATGTTTTCAGTTCAGCTCTTTGACGGACACGTCGGTCCCAAACTTGAGTTAGATCATCTAAAGCTTTAGGAAGGCAGCCACCGCTTCACTCGGGGTCGGGCCTAGCGAGGGCCAGTGTGGCCACGGTATCAATCTGACAACATCAATTTGTATATTTTATGACGCTTTTTTGTTGCATCACATTCCCCTGATACTTCCCAGTATTACACTCATAGAAGTAGTTTGGCCTCTCACACCGAGCACGCCTTCCTACTGAATCTGTATTTTGGTCCACTTCAGACTCTTCAGCGAGTAACTTCTCGCCTTATGACCAGCTAGCTAAATGCTAATGGCTGCCTGCTAGCATGCTCACAAAGACAGCGCCTACATGCCGATGTTAGCAGTTATAACTTTAACCACGTTATCCTTCTTGGTTTAATAAGTTAACTTACAGTTTGCTAATCGTCACCGAAGACAAAGTACATCTTGGTTTAATATGTTAGCTAAAATTTGCTAATTGTCAACAAAGACAAAGTACATCTTGGTTTTATAAGCTAGCTAACATTTGCCAGTTAGCGCCAAAGACAAAGAACATCTCGGTTAAATATGTTAGCTAACATTTGCTGATTAGCGCCGAATACAAAGAACATCTTGGTTTAGCCTGTAAGCTAACGCTCGTTCATCATCACTAAAGACAGTACAGATTGTAGTAATGTCATAAGTTCTGCAGGTATTTATTAAATACGCTTTAGACGAATAAACGTTGACAGTTAGCTGAACTAATACTGTCTTGTCCAGTATCAAACAATGAAACGGGGTACGTTTAGCTAACATAAGAAGAAGTATCTTCAGCGCCACTACCCCCATCATCATGCAGAATCTTATATAAACTTATATCAGAATCTCGTCACATTGAAGGAATTCCTCAGGTAAAGGGATTTAATGGGAGGTTATGTTACAGTCCAGAGGTTTTATACAGATGTGAGTAAAAATCGGTCTATAATAACTGATGAGCAATTAAAAAATGGGTTAGGCGGTGAGGAAGAAGAGGCAGGGAGAAACGACTAGTCATTCACTGATTGATTTTTAAGTTGTTGGTTCATTCTTAGATCCTGCAACTCGAACGAAAAACAAAGACGGAGGCCAAGACAGACATTCTGTACAGAGTAAAACACTGAAGTCCTTAGCAAGTTTCCGAATAAAAGTAGCATCATTCTCCTTATAAAATTGAGATCGATTAACTTGACGATGTGCAAGAACGTCACACTTAATCTGGAATTTTTTTTGGGGGGAAAACACAAAAAGCGAGCTAAGGCTTCGTCGCGGGGAAAAAAATAGACACAGTGTTCAAAATAGTGGTTGTTATAAGTTTCAACAGTCTTGCTAGCGTATGGCGGGAACGGCATAGTCAGCGGGTTATGAGTCCTAAACTGTTTTATCACCTCTATATTTGATTTTCTTCTGACGGACTCAGTTTGTCCTGATTTAGTACAGCGAGTGTCTGCGGGTCAGTTATTTGTCCAACAATGAAATGGCAATGAAGGGGTGAAAGAAAGGTTTGTTTTTTCAATCTATGTTTCACGCAACAGTTAATAAAATAGCCAGTATACTTTTTCAAAATATATTTTTCTTATATTATGTGTGTTTGCACTCCTACGAATTTTTACTTTGCTTCCGATTCAATGAAACTAGCGTCAAAGTCACACAGCCGACATGATGCGACTGTCATGTTTGACTTTCTTGCTTATATTTTAATGTAATATATTATTTGTGTATTTACATCTCTCTCTTAACGTTGGCTCATAGAACACACTTTCCCTTTGAAGAGATCCGATGGGAAAGATACATAGTGTAGAAATAGTTACCATAAATTTCCCATCAGAATATATTCTGTAAAATAACTTTTGCTAAAAGCTAAAGGCAAATGTTGGCTTCTTAAATTAACTCTACATACTTTATATTTCTCTAAAATATTGGACTTTTTTTTGCTCTTAGAACAAGGTAAGAATTATCTGCGTAGGAATAAAGGGAATCCACACGGGGCCGGCGACTCACGGCAACGTCGCCGAACGAGGCGTGAAAATGAAAATGAAAATTGATTACTGTGATCAACTATTAGGGCTCTAATAAAAACACACAAATATGTCGTTATACATTAAAACAAGCACCATGATAGAGATGAAACTGTGTGAGATTTCATTTTTTTCTGTCTTTTTTTTTTTTTTAAATTTACAGTTTCTTTTAAAATTAGTTTTGTTTTTATTCGACTACATTTTTAATTTAACTTGTATTCCAGAAAGTCGTAATCTGTCAGTTTTGGTTATTTCAGGTGAAGAAAAACAAAACACATAAACAGTTGAACTATTTCGATGGATCTTCTGAATTTTGCATTTCATTGTAAGTTTTAGTTTTGGAGGGTTTGTTTGTTTAAAATGTCGTCACATATTTCAAGGGTGGATTTGTTTTAACTGTAATAATCTGGACCCACATGCACGCACAAATACACACACTTGCATAAACACACCTTCACAGATTGGACAGTGTTACATGTAACACACATTCTGAACTGACCCGCTCAGTGTTTGAATGATTCTCCCCCCCCACTCTCTCAACCCCCCGTCTCTGCTCACACACACACACAAACACACCGTCCACCTCCAGATATTGTCTTCGAACACCTTACTTTCACAGTTTCCCATCTCCCGACAGCCTGGGAAGAGGCCCATGCGGTTGCATCACTACAATCTGATTGGTTGTTTGGTCGGTGGCTGTCACCACGTGTGTTGGAATGGAAGTGGGTGGGGGGGAGGACAAAAACATGGATGGATGTGTGTGTGTGTGTGTGTGTGTGTGTGGAGGGGGAGTGAGGGTCAGAAACTGTTGGTTGGTTGGTTGGTTGATTGAAGTGAAATCAAGGTGCAAAGATCAGGGCTCTGGACCTCACACTTTTTTAGGAGGAGGAGCCAACTTGATGATCTCATCTTCAGATGGCTGGCGGATGATATCTGCGAGGGGGGGGGGGAGAAAGTGAGCAATTAAACCAAACATATTCTTTCAACAAAGTAAATCGTCATTTCAGTATTTAATCAACCGCCTCGTACTGTATCTTTGTTTTGAGTCATTTTTAAAAAGAAGAAAAAAAGGTATTTTTTATGTTTCACCACCAGAGGGCAGACTTGACTGACTCGGATTAAACACCTGGCGTGTGTCACCTTTGTATTTCTTGGCAGAGGGGATTCGTGTGAGCTTGGTGTCGATCTCGTCATCCTCAGAGATCTTCAGCACTGTGGTACGATACTCGATCACTCTCGTCAGCAGGTCCGGTCGCCGCGAGATCTCAAAGATGTGCTCGATGTACGACAAATTATCTGTATGGAGTTATTAAAGGATCAATGCCAGACACTGACTCAAATGGCCGAGTGAGAATGAAATAAAGCATTCTGTGATTTGCAGGAAAGGTTTGGAGATCGATGTGCTTCTCACCCTGGGCCAGCTTGTCATTCTTCTCCAGGTAGCTGAACCACTCCTTGGAGGAGGTGATGTTGTTGCTCTGGTCCTCAGGGATGTCCTCCTTGCAGGCCGACTTGAGCTGCTCCAAGTCCTCGTTGGTGATGTTCTCAGACAGGTCGCTGAGCAGAGAGCTGTACTCCGCCATGGTCTGGTGAGAGGCGTGGAGAGGGGAGGAGAGGAGGAAGACGTTAGACAATGAAAAATGGAACGACTTCCCACCTACTTCCCAGACTCCAGAGGGGAAAACAGTGAAGGAAGCTAATGACAATAGCACACTGCCGGAGCGGCGTAGGAACGCACAAAGAGTGACTGAGAGGACGACAACAACACTGCACCTTTAAACGGAGGTTCCACAGGACGGACCTCAGTGAGGATTTAACGTTTAGTTTTATATCACAAGGTCATAAACTTATATCGACCCCAAGGGAATCATTTTGATTAATGGACGATTAACGCTGACAGTTACTTCAACTTGTGAGGCAGCTCGCTGGTTTTGATCGTTGATTTAAACCTGGTTTCTCATACCTACAACCAGTTTGTGTGATGAGTGAACCAGATTGTTTAATGGGGTCAAGCTCCTTCCTTTCACAGGAGACAGGAAAATAAACTGTTGTGACTCTCTGTCTCCCTCTAGTGGAAGCCAGTGCTGCTGCGTATCGAAGCCACAGACCTCGACGAGTGTCATCATTAATGTTATGAACACTGAGACATAAATGCTGATTGTTACAAAGGTTCACAGATTCAGCCCTGAACTGGGAACACTGGTGGAGGGATCCAGTGTACGGGCACGCAGTGGTTTATGTTCTTCTCACAAAGACGAAGAGTATTTGTCTTTCTGTGTGAGTGAGTGTGTGTGTGTGTGTGTGTGTGTGTGTGTGTGTGTGTGTGTGTGTGTGTGTGTGTGTTGGCATGCGAGTTGTTGTTCAGCAGCAGGCAGCTGGCGAGAGAGAGAGAGAGAAAGACGAAAAACAGAGAGTGATTCAGACATGTGAGGCTGCTCTGTTCGTCTTCTCTTTACAGTTTGAGCACTTTGTTTTTTAAGATTACAGCTTATAATTTGGTTGTTGACATCAAACCATCGTTATGCATTTCAAGTTTGCCTCTATTTTAATTTGCACCGTGTCCAAGTGAAACACAGATTATCTGGCTGCGGATATATTTTCATTATTTCCATTTCACTGGTGATACATTAAAGAGTATCGCCATGGTAGCAGATGCTGCATGGAAGCTGAGAACATGCTGGAAGGTCAGTGACTGAATATTCCAGCTACGATCGGCCAATGAGATGCTCTTATCTCAGAAGACGGAGGGTTCTGATGAGATTCATTCATTTTGAAAGACAAAGACAAAAGTAGTTCACCAGTCACCAACACAGGAAAGGAAACAATACAACGGCCTGCAGGACCCAAGATCACCAGAGGGCGTTTGTCTGGCCCGAACCAGAGTTTTGACTCCTGTACCGACTGACCTGGATGACTCAGAACGACTGGCAAGATAACAGGAGCTCATATGAAAGTAGACACACAGTTTGCTACCTCTCAAGAGGTCAGAGGTCAGTTTCATGTAGTTGACTGATGGAGTTCTCCAGAGGAGAGCGGCGACAGATGTTGATGAGCTTTAGTGAGACAGCATCAAGCAACAGAGGCGAACGTGAATCTTTACACATGCTGCTCATTTGATCTCTTTCTGTGTCACACACACGGCAGCCGCAACCCCCCCCGAGTCCCTGGCATTCATGCAGCTGGCGAGAGGATGCCGCTCGGTGCGGTGCATCATGGGCACTGGCACGAAGCTCTGTCTGCCTCTGATCCCCTCAGACTCATCTCAGATAAACATGCCGTACAGAAAGACCAGAAGAGCGCCGTGATGAGCGCTGTGACCTATATAGGGGAGCTGCTGTTACCTGCAGACACCACCAGGGGGCCATAACTTGCTATTCAGCTCTGCTGTCTAAAGTGTGAGGCCTCATGGTGGTGTTGGCTTTAATCATCTTGGACCTTCTCATGGGAACATACGGATCAGTTCTATAGCTGAGCGGTGAACTTGTCCATCTCTCCCTGGAAGAAAAAAATGATTTCCAGGTTCTCTCAATTATCTGATATTGTCACGGCCTTGGCCGTCCGTCCGTCCGTCCGTCCGTCTGTTGTGGGCGTGGCCCTCCCCTCACTCTCCCTGCTCCCTAATCACCACTCATCCCACTCACCTGCTCCAAGCCACACACCTGCCATCCATCAGCTCAACAGTATATTAACCCCGGTTCTCCATCCATTCATCCCCTGATTGTTGTTTCAACCCAAGTGGTAGTTTCTAGTTCATGGCTCCCTTGAATGCTGTATTCTAGCAGTTTTGCTTGTGTGTTTTCGACTCGCTCTTAACATTGTTCCCTTGTTCCTCAATGATCACTGCCTGCCTGCCGTCAGGTCATCCGGTCACCAGCTCCTAGCTTCCATGCTAACCTCGTCAGCCACGCTCTGATCCAGCCACCATCCCAGCTCTGCCCCTGACCCCGACCCCCAGCCTGCCGGACTCATTACCCTCCATCATCATTACCCCCGGAACCCCGGCAATAAACCTTTTCTCCAACCGTTCCCTCCTGGGTTTGTGTGCTGCGTTTGGGTCCCCCCCCGTTGATCGTTACAAATATACAGCTGCACCTGACAGCGTCCGTCTCCGTCTCTTCAGGACTAGATGTTTTCTACTGATCATCAATCTTCGTCTTTCATATGAACGTACCAGAGTAGATGTGAGTGACGTCTGTCTAAAGTTGATCGCCCCTCTCTCTCTAGTGGTGCCATTTGGTTTGGGTCCACGGTCTCAGCCGCGGGGGGGGGAAACGGCACAATGATGACAGAGCGATTTTACCGTGCTTGTGCGAGACTGTGTGTGTTATTGTATCCTTTAATGTCACATTCATCTCTGTAACCAGAGCAACTTGTTTAATCGACACAAAGCGGTGCGTGGGAGAGAGCAGGGATATGCACCTTTTATGAATACAACAAGGGTCTGAACGCCGTGTGTGTGTGTGTGTGTGTGTGTGTGTGTGTGTGAGAGCACCTCCCGTCTCACACTGCAAGTTGGTGAAATGCGAGCAGGCACGTTTGCATGTATTTGTGTGCACTCAAGTGAATGTGTGTTCACAACTCATAAGCTTGTGAATCGTGAGTGTGTGTGTGTGTGTGTGTGTGTGTGTGTGTGTGTGACAGAGGGAGGCAGACTGAAAGAATGAATGTGTGTGTGTGTGTGTGTGTGTGTGTGTGTGTTGGTCCCTGTGCCTCCTCGACCCAGGTCGCCCTGCTTGCGCTCTGTTTTGCACCACAATGGACTGCCACTGCTTTTGTGTACTTTTAGGGAGGGGGGGGGGAGAAACACAACAATGGATAGAGTGGCTACATTTACTGTTTCCCCCCCCCCCCCGCCCCCCCTTCCTTTGGCTGTGTCTCAATAGAAGTGAAGCTGCAAGTCTTCACCATGTGATATATATATATAATTTAAGGTTTCTTCATCACCTATTGGTGGTCCTAAATAAAGCTCTTGTCCAGGCCGACCCTTCAGCTGTGGTGAGGTCAGGTCAAAGGTCACCGGCATGATGATGAAGGCGCTCGCCTCGGGCACAATATGACAGGTTGTTTGACATGTGTACGCACCACTGTGGTGTTTCCACTGGCAGGTCTGCAGCCGCTGTAGTTTTCTAATGTTTAGTAGAACGTTAAAAGTATCTCACATTTCTAAAAGTATCTTTAGTGAATGTTTCCTTGCATCCACTCCGTCATCGTCACGTCTCTTCGCTGCTAGCTGAAAGCATAAAACCTGAATGAGCATTAAATCTTAAGAGTCATAAATGAGTCACTCCTCTTCACCAGCACTTCACTTCGCTGTCACATCCGCGATGACATCAGATGTTTGTGAGGTCGTCTGAGAGACGTGATGGTTGAACCACCTGCATCAGCTCCGAGGACAGAGAGAGTCCACGTCGATGGGAGCACATGACCCGGCAGGGAGAGGATCAGCTACGGTGCAGTCACGCTGCGAGCGAGGCTGTGAAATCCCCTCAAACTCATCCCAACAGGCCCCCCCCCGTCCCCCACCACCCCCCACCCGTCCCTCTGGACCAGCCTGACACTGCTTCCATACATAGAGACCCACTGTGCTTCACATTCTCATGAACACAAACATGCTTTTGTCTGCTGCCGAGAGAGAGAGAGAGAGAGAGAGAGAGAGAGAGAGAGAGAGAGAGAGAGAGAGAGAGAGAGAGAGAGTCACTGAAATTCTAATTACATAATCAAATTCATCCATAACAATTGTTCACTGAGGAACCGAGAGAGACAAAAGACGAACCCCCACCAGAACAAACTAAATTAAAAGATTTAAAAATAGCACCACGAGGTCCGGAAGTCTTCTGGTGCAATAATTAATATGTGAAATGAAGCAATTATGAATTATAATTAGTTTGTGTTCTGTTGTTAATCTGTTGATTTTGAGGGAACTTGACAAGTTCTGGTTGAACTGTTGTTTTAAAGAAGTTGTTGGAGCTCCCGGTGGTCATCTTCATCTTCGCCCTGATTTAAACGTCCGACTGGAAGAACATCCTCCTTCCTGTTTTCAGCTTGAATCTCTTTGGCACTTTTTTGTTTGTGCCGTTACTTAACTTCCATAGTTCTCATGGCCTAAATGGGACGCCAGCGCCGGGCTGAGCAGCGCCGCTTCCACTCCGTGACTAAACTGTCAACCCCCACCATCACCTCCGCCACAGTCGGCTTTACACTGCGATCAGGCCATTCTCCACCCAGACAAGACCCTCTGTTGTCCCTCCGCTGCTCTTTTTCTTCCCTTTATTACCTCCGCCAAGGACGTTATGTGATCGGCCACGTCTGTCGGTCCGTGAGCGTTAACGCAGATCCGATTCAACCTCGGAGCAGAAACATTTAAAGGAGCAGAAAACTGAATTTCATTTATTGGATTTAGTGAAGTCGGCAGTATCACAATAGATTCCAACATCGATCAACATGACACTCGTAGTAAAGAATGCTGAGATGCAACCTCGATACATACATACATACCTAATGATGGAAGCTCTTCATCGCTCAGACTTATTTTAGTTCCTGCATGTTTGCATGTTTTCTGAAGCCGTGAACTTAGAGGCCTTTGAGTTCTGCACCACGTTTGCAGGTTTTATCAGAATGAATGAATCCAGTTTGGTGCAGCCTGACTCACATGCAGAGATGCAGAAGGTCTCCGACTGCTCCTGTTGTTTCCATTCTACTTTCTGTGCAGCCGTTTCTCTCATCTCATTCATAAGTCTGAATGCAGTTGCACCTAGAATGAAGGCGTAAACAGCCACATACGGTTAGATTCTACTATCACATGCGTGTGTGAGAGGACGTACGGATCCAGATGATGTCAGGTACAAACGGTTGACAACATCCACAGAGTCCTCGTGCGCTCGCAGAGATCAAATCTTTTACCGTCCATTACAACCCTCGTGTTTCAGCGCACTTTCCATTTCGATTGCGCAGACACTCGACCTGCGGAGTGCTCGGCATTGTTGAGGGCAGGCGCCTGCACACACACACACACACACACACACACACACACACGAACACACACACTAATACATATATACATAAATACCACGATACTAAGAAGAAAAAAGAAACTTCATTCACTCTCCACACCAATGACGTTGCCATGGTGACCAGGCCTGGCTTTGCTTTTAGGTCTGGAGACTGTTACCTAGCGACAGGGCAGCGACCCCCCCCCATCTCACCTCGCACCCTCCCCACCCCTTTCAGAATAAAAGCCCACCCGATTACACACACACACACACACATATAAAAGGTGTCTTTTTGTGTGTAGTCACCTTTTGAGATTTTCTTTTCTGCTCTTAATCATCAACTCCACAGATACGACCATATGAGGTGCTGATCTCTTGTCATGTGATCAATGCACCTT
>CAAKHC010010665.1:0-33935 GCA_901007825.1 Macroramphosus scolopax
CACAAAACATGTGAGGAGGAGGCAGGGATGGAGGGCAGGCAGGCAGGCAGGCGCTGAGCGCTGCAGTGGAAAGAGGGTGTGACTTTTCCCTTGAGCGATGACGTGAACTGCAGCTTCATCTTGTGGAACTCACCATCAATGAAACTGAAAATCCCCCAGAACAAGCAGAGAATGAGTGCGATTCGATTCAGCGAAGGAACCGTTTGACTTCCGCAGCCATTCGTACAAGAAACACACGCATGACTGCCTCCGCATCAAATATTTACTAAAACCGGTGAGCTGAGGACGTCCACGCTTTCGGCCTTCACGTTTTCACAAGATCTCTCTTTTCTGTTTTTTAATTGGATTCGTGTCTTTGTGTGCTTCGTTTAACCCTGACGGGGACAATTAATCAATCAGTGTCATAAAGCTGTTTGCATGCGTGAGGAAGCGGCGCTGCGATGACGGCCGGGCGGCCTCGCTGGTCACATCTCGTACGTACGGAGGACTCCACGCTAAGCACACACAGACAACATCAATCCGTCAGCTGGTATCCTAGCAACATGCTCTTACATTTTGATGCAGCGTTACTCATAATTATAAAAAAAAACCCCTAATATAATATCTTGAACCCCTCCGGTGTGAGATGCTCCACGTGGACAACAGAGCAACACTACTGCAGCAGTTACTGCACCCTGAGCACAAACTGTTTAGTAGCAAACACACAGATTGAACACTTCAAAATAATGTATTCTGTTCCTCCGGGGACACATTATAAAAGAGTCAGCAAGACTACAACTATTTACACACTGTTTTTTTTTTTTTTCAATTGCCGCTCACGGCCGTGCGTGCAGCTCTGCAGCGGTTGTGTGGAAACACTCGGCTCTGCCCCCTGAGACCTGACGTACGGTGTGATAAAATCAGAAGGACTCCCATTAAGTCACCCCTCTCCTTCTCTGTCATTCCTCTCCTCTCTCACTATGGCTCTCTGTCACATCCTCGCTCCCTCGCTCACACTGGGACTGAGTCCATTTGGCAAACAGGCAGATGGAGCCGTCCTACTCTCCGGCACCCGCCTGTCCCCGAATGCAGGACTCATTTCTGGGCTCAGCGAATCATCGTCAGGATCATGTACAGCAAACAACAGACTTTACGGCAGCTCACGTGCCAAATACTGATCACTACGTCAGCTGAAACTAAAGGAAAGAAGTGTGCAGCCGCAGTCCTGTGATACCTGGTCACCTCTGTGTACTAATATATGGACATTTGATTGACGGCAAAAAGAAAGAGAATCAATACTTTTAATTAAAGGAACAGACGGACAAATTGGAAAAATGGTTTTCCACTTTCTTGATGACGCTGTCATATCTGTCTTGTAGATACGTAGATACAGCAGTAATAGTTCTTTACACCAATGACCTGTTAATTTAGTTCTAGTTTAGTTTCCTTCTTCATGACAAGCGAAACGAAACCGACTCCAGCTTAATGTTTACTGTACAGAGGGAAAGCAAATAAAGGGAAGTGTATTGCTGCGACACCAGGAAGAGACAAATGAATCACGTTACAACATGAAGAGTTTATTGTGTAAACAAGATGTTTATCACGTTATAGTGTGAATCATCTTTTATGTAACGACGTTGTAACAATGAAAAGTTTCATGTCACAGTGAAGATTGTAGGTCGTCAGAGGGGGAAGGTGTCTCGTAATAAAACATCATTAAGTTTTCATGTTTTAATATGATTAAGAGCAATTTGTTAAAAGTTGAATTGCACACATGTAAAAGGTTGACATGTATATTGTATCAGCACAGAGGAAGATGAGTTTTAATTTGACCGGGAAAAGAACGGACTTGAATCATTGTGCAACGTTTCAACATGAACGCTCGGGCCAACACAACTCTGATTTACTGCGGCGCTCCAGAAACTCAACAGTTTCATTCTAAAACACACAAAAAAGAAAAAGGAAAAAAAGAAAAAGTTGACCCGGAGAACAAAACATGCTGTGGAACGTTTTCGCTTTCTGTCTCCTCCGCGGTGACACCGCCGCCGTTCTGAATGAATCACAAGCTCGACTGGAATTATCGAGCAGAACAGTGTGATCTCTCCGTGGGAGAGCGGAAGGATGAATGAGTTTCTTAGTTCTGATGTGTAAATTGTCGGAAATAAGGAAACTCATCCACCTTGGAGGGAACAACCTGGCCGGTCCGCCGCGGGGGATTTAACGGCTTAAGATAATTTCAACTGACTATCACTGTTATCTCTAAATATTCATCCTGCTAATTACTTGTAGGCTGGCATCATTTCTTTTTTAAACGCTCACGTGCCGATTTATTAGGAAGGTAGATAACATGCAGTTTAATACAGCAGCCCTGCAATAAATCCCACAGTGTTTTTATTGAATCTGTTGGAGTTATTTTAAGTCATTTTGGAGGCTGTAATTTGTGCTGCTGTTGAGCTCTACTTGATTATAGCTGATAGATTATAGATTTCAAGTAACTGGGAAGGACAAAATATCGACTCAAAAGCACCACAAACTGCATTTTATTTATTTGAGTAGTGAAAATAAAATTGGATTCAATCAAAACTGAGCATCAAGAAGGGAGGATTTACTGCAGGGGTGTTGTATTATACTGCTTTAGTTTAATCCTGGTGTGTCTGTTAGTTACATCAACATCAAACTGCAGTCGAGAGTCGAGCTCGGCTCGCGGGAACCTAAAGACGGTACAAACTCATCAAGTGGAATAAATCCACTGACAGGGCAGAAGAAGGTCAGTGAGTGAAAATATACAAGATTTAATTTTCTGTCAGTCTGAAAGCAACTGAGTGTGAGCACCCCCGTCACAGGCTGTTGGTGGCTCGAAGTCGGTTCACCCATCTCAGCAGGCTGACACAGCTTGCCAGCGAGCCTCACCGCCAGGGGAGGAAATGCTGCCCTCTATCAGCGGTGTGCGTTTCTCCCCATGCTGGAGCAGGCGAACACACTGGGAGAGGAGGATAAGTCCAACGTACACGTCTTTGACTCTGCCTTTTTGACTCGGAAGTCCTCTCCCTGTCTTCCTCTTCCGTCAGAGACAGTATGAAACAGAGGAAGCACAATGGTCGGCCTGTGCTTCAGGTTGTGTCAGAGGCTCAGCTGTGTGCGAAGCAAACTGTAGATGACTTGTTCTGTGGTGTGTTGCGCATACATATGGAAAAGGATGGAAATGAGTGGGTTTATGAATAAGAAAGGTCACAAAAGGGCTCAGCCGGTGACATAGATAGACATAGTTGGACTCAGCAGATTTTTCCTGCCGCACTTGTAGAAAGTAAATGAGCACTTCAATGTTTGAGGGAAGAAATAGCTTTACGCTGGCGTTTTTATTGAGCCACCTCGCTGGGATATGTATTCACTGTCATATAAAATCAGCACTCTGGCCACCGCAACATCCACAGTGTCAGCGACCAGCACATGCTGGACTGCAGTCGGAGACCTACGGCTCAAAACAGCAGGCAGTCGCCAATCCTGGGAAAGGGTGAAAATTATAGGTTCCCCAAACTGACTGTAGATGACAGACATCGATGTCAAAACATATTATAATGAATAACTTGTAGGGTGATGCCTGTCGTGTTGCATTGAGGATTTGTTTTTTTGCAGCCTGTGTGGTTGTTCTGTACACTGGAGGATTTGGGGTCTGTGTTCTGAAAGCCTCCATCATTCGAAGCTCTCCTCCTATAACTAAACAAAACACTGACAACCGGTTCCCATGGCAATGTGGAGAACATAACCTGGAACAGTTGGAGCTGAATGCGGCGCGACCTGTAAACACACATGTGCGCACGAATTCCTCGAGCACAACAGCGCGGCTTCGCTCCCACATCAAGATGCTGGAAATGTCAAAGTGGCTGCATTTTTCTTTTACATCTGATGCTTCACATCCAGCCGACAACAAAAAATCCGAATGGTGTAGAAAAGCAGACCAGTCATGCTGCTTCTCTCCTGCACCAAGTGTGGCTGTCGGGACTGGAAATAGCAAGGTAAGGAACTACAAATATCCCTGGGGTGACGGAGATTAAGAAGGCCATTTGACCTGGGTGAAGCTTCCGGCCATAAGCATTCCCAGCTTACGGCTCTAAGCCAGTGTCATACAATGAGCCCGGACCCCCCCAACCCACTAACATGGGATTGGCTACATGCAAGTATTGCAGCTCCCGACCCATTCAGTGTCACACTCTGATTGGCTCATTGGTAATTTCATTGGCCGTATTAATTTCACCTGTTCGAGACCCATCAGAGCACTTAAGTTCCACGGGGGTTGGTGGGGTTACACTGTGATGATATGGGACAAGGTCAGGGTCCGCCTGTGTGAGAATTAACACCTGCTGTACGCCTCAGCTGCCCACACTTCCATGGAGACCACACCCATGTGTGCGCCCCCCCCGGGAGGACTGGCGCACACGGGGGTGAGGAACTCTACATCCAGCATATGGCGTTCAGATGACATTCACCCCAGCTTGTCTGTCTCTCCGGTGTCGTCCCTAAGCTGCATGTGAACATATCTACCTCCCTCCACCCTTCATATATACATGCTGCACACACACACATCTGAAAAAAAAAGACTGAGTAACAGAGGAGAGACGAGCAGCTGCTACATCCTCCCAAGAAACTGCGCGATTCATAACCATGATTTATAATTTGTTTAATTCTCACATGGAGCACATTAAAGATTAGACCAATTTAACAAAATCTACTTAGCACAGCAGCATCCTCAAACATCTGCTCCCATCAAAGTCTGTCCATCCTGCAGAGGACTGGGAGGTTACACTGGCCACACTTTCATTTAGTAGAAGCAGGAGAGGGAAATGATGCAAAAGAGAAAGCTGCACTTGCTCTGTAATGAGGGTGTATCAGAAACGCAATATTGATTAACATGTCGAGTTTCTGATCAATTCAGTTCTGCAAGTTACAAGGAAAACCTAGCAGATGAAGACGGGTCTCTGCTGTAATGTGAGCAGCCGTTGGTGTCGGCCTCCGTCCGTGATCCCGCAACTGGCCAGGTGTCAGATCCAGTTGAGAGGAGGAAGCTTGGCCCAGCAGCGTGCCTACCTACAAACCTCGGCCAAGGCCAGTGGCCCACCTCTGTCTTATATGCACATCTGTAACTAAAACAATCAAACATGTTCTGGATACATGTATGCAAAAGTCTTAGAAATATAACAGAATTCTTTCATAAAGGTCGATTTCATATTTCCCAGAAAAATACATGAAGACTATGATTTAAACATGGTATTGATTAATCATTAACAACGATGACGGGGAATACGTGACTTCCTGGTAGATGTTTCCCTTAATCTATCCTTGCTAAAGGATTGTGGGTATTTTTATTTATTTTGTAGCCTACAAACCGGAGCTGAAAAATGAAAATATGTCTTCAGTGGCTCAATTCAAGCAGCCTTTCTACCTTTCATCTCTAATCAATGATTTTCCTTCCGCCATGGCTCTTTCCATTACGCTCATCATTCAATGAGAACTAATGAGCGGTAACATGTAGGCCGCAAATCAAAACACAAGTGGAAGAAACCTCCCCTCCATCTAAGTGTCTTCTTGAATGAATGGTGCTTCTCAGCCAGGACGGCTCTCTGTCACTGACCAAGCACATCGGCGACTGCTGCTCCAATTCTGTCACTTCCCTTCAGGTGAAATCATCTCTAACCAGCCATGGAGAAGTGGTGAACACTCCTGTTTTACTTCGCTCATCTCCAGTAAATTGTGGTTTACCCAGTATTAGGAGACAAATTCTTGGGAGGACCAGTCAGAATCCCCCTCATCCCGGCCACACCTCCCACGTCTCTTATGTGGTGAGTCATCCAGCTGACTCTTTAACCCCTGGTTGTAGTGATTGTAGCTGTTGCAGTTGCAACAAATTACTACTACTACTACACAGCGCAACAGGTTGGAGGGGAATGTGCTTCCTGAGAAGTGAATCTCTACATCCTCTGATGTACAAGCAAGGGTCTGGTAAAAGGGATATTCAAACCCTCCAGGAGCTTAAAACAGCGAGTCTGATAGACTCACAATGAATTTACAATTCCCTCACATCTAATCTCGGCGTTTCCCCGAAGCTATGTACC
This sequence comes from Macroramphosus scolopax, assembly GCA_901007825.1. Lineage (NCBI taxonomy): Eukaryota > Metazoa > Chordata > Actinopteri > Syngnathiformes > Centriscidae > Macroramphosus > Macroramphosus scolopax. Next base: position 6,087 of record CAAKHC010010665.1, read on the forward strand.
CTGTTTCACTAGCTATTCTGTTAAAACTTTTGCAGATAAATACGCAACTGTGAATAAAGTTAATAATCGCCGTGCAAATAAAGCAGCGCTTACACGAAAACGCAGCGGGTTCAAAAGAATTGAATACAAGCTTTTATCTAATACCTGAGGAGAACATCATATCTGCTAATGATGCCATTATTTTTCACACTTACTACGAGTACACAGTGACTGTTAAACGCAGGAGTCGAGAGGCACCTGAGGCATCTGCTCCCCTCTTCGCTGCGTGCGATTCCTCCTCTCTGACAGGTGAGCGGAGACATTAGGAGTCAGAAGGAGGGTGCAGCTAATGTGGCTGCGGATGGGAGCAGAGCAGCACCTCCTGCTATCACCAGAGCCCGACTTGCAGAGCTTCCCCCTGCACCCGGGATCAACTGGGGAGTTTTAATGGATTTGGAGTGGATCAACTGATGGCTATCGTATTTCGCTGTTTTGACTCAGTGTGCGCTCACAACCCAACACACACATCTGCATGAGCACTGTGGTGCAATGCAGATGTTTACAGCCATGTCTTGGTTTGCATTCCTTTGCAAGAAAACAGGTTTGGCAATTAATTTAGTTTCGTAAAACAATAATGACCTTGAAACTTGGATTCACACAACGCGAGCAAAACAGTTCAACCTCTTTTTATTTTGATGCGGCTTAACAGGACATAATAGGAGAAATAGTAAGTTCATCACTTGCTTGTTTGAGCCCAGTTTTACTCCAGGTTGAGTCAAAGGTGCAGAGAGAGAAGCAGGAACAAGGTGAAGGTTTGTCACCACCCAACAGCTAAATTAGCCAGTTAACAAGTTTTTATAAGACTCAGCTTTAAATGTGTTGATCACACAACAACACTGCTGTCTTCTTGTGCTTATCACAGGTCAGACTCACTATAGTCAGTTGCTCCTCACCTTCCTCTTATTTGAAAGTCAAGTATCGCTGCATATCATTAATGTATCAGTGATATCAATTAACACCAAGTGACACTCAGGTTCCAGCCTCGGCTACACACTTTGCCTGATAGACACTTAACAAGGATAAAAATATCCCCATATCACCGTAAAGAAAATACATGAATAAAAATGTAGGAAATTTATAAGATTTAGCAAACAAACTTATTTACCGTCTCAAATTAAATTCTGTTCTTCGAATCAAATTTACACCAATACGGGTTGAGACATGACTAATAACGTTTCCTAAATCAAATTACTTTCCTCAGTGATTTATAACTGAGGTATCATTAAATAGATTATTTGTAAATACATAACCAGCTCAGAAATAATAGCTTCAATAATAGTATGTCAGAAATAAAGGTAATACTCACTGAAATAGAAATAATAAATACATGTTTAAATCTACAGTGAATAAATATGAATTCACTTAAATTATTATGACAGTGGTCAACTAAATCAATCCTAATTATTCTTAAAACTCTGTTTGAAATGCAACTTGTAATTTTTCTGCATTTACAAACACAAAGAGCTTCAAACGCTTTTATACATAAAATCATAAAGCAAGTTTACCTCTGACAAAATCATACTGAAATGTGCAAGTCAACACATGCAGACTATTTTTGAAATTTCTAAATTTAAAATGAAATAAGTTTAATATCATTTAAATAAGAAATATGATGCGGAAATCACAACAATCGGCACTGTTGTCTTTCAGGGTTGTTCAAAAGCGGGATGTAAAAAAAGGCCCGGTCCTTAAGAGAAAAAGCTCAATAGCAAAAAAAATGTTTTCACTAAGATCACAATCATCTGTCATTATTTTGCTCCTGAATATTAAGAAAATTGATAATCCATTTCTACCTATTAGCACAATGAATAACACAGCAAAACCTGCTTAAACAGAAAACACAGCAGCTGAAACTACAGCAGCCTCACAGAAGGCCTGAAGACTTGCACACCAAAAACTACTGAGTGGTGCCCTGTTTAACTATGACTTCACCACAGTCACCAGAAATAGTTCTAATTCATCCATCTTTAATTATCTTTATTACCATGCAAATACAAGAATTACAAAATCACACAGCAAAGGGGGTATCATTTGAAAGGTATGTGCATTATTAAATATACATTTTATAAGTTAGTAATTATACAAATAAATAAATATATAGATTTGCAGCTGAACCACTATAAATTATAACAATTACATACTTCAATGTAGGACACAAAAAGCATATTTTAAATGTGGACATTTCTACAATAAGCTCTCACAAAGAAACGCCTCAGGGATGTTTCAACTTTCACATAAATTCTCAGCGTGGAAAGGCGTCACTTGGACACAACATGTACTATGAGTATACAGCTGAACACGTGATTTCTCCCACGCAAAAGGAGCACCTGAACGTGTCATACATGCGTCTTTTCAGAAGACGCACGCAGGTCAGGCGCCGATTGGACACACGCAGGCACATGTATGGCCATTTGCTCCATCGGACTCGGCCTATAGCCGTGCAGAGTGCAGGCATGGTGCAGGCAGGCAGGGCCATCATGGCAGCCATGATGAGTCTCTCCAACATTGCCATGGTCTACGTGCGCATTGACTGTGGGGAGTGGCGCAGGCTTGTTGCGCCCTGCAGTTTGCAAAAACAGACTAAAATCGAGCCTTAACGCGAGGTAATAACACAGCAGCTCGATCATGTGATATTTAAACATACATACTTTCTCTGTGATGTGTCTTAGCAAAAAAACAGGCTTGCGGAAAGGGTACCAAGCACTAAAGAGGGGGAGGACGTGAGGAAGCACATAAAGTGTGGGTCACGTGTTCCAGCGCAGAGGGCTTGAATATTTACCTTTTTGTCACGCAATGTAGTCTTTCCCTACAGCCAGGGGCGATGTTGTGTTAGGAGGGTATAGATTGCGTAATCTACAGATGATTATCAGGCACAGGAAAGTTTAAATAATTACGCCGAGCAATTAAAAGCAAAACCGACGTAGGCGAGCTGATACAAACACACCAAAGTGTTGTCATGGTTTTTAGAGTGCTGGCTTCATCTATAGATGGGCTCACTTTTGCACACACACATGCATATAGTAATGAGTGGAGGGGCTGGTCTGATTGGTATGCAACTCATCGTGCATTGCGGTGTTACACTCGAGTGAAAATCAACTTCATCGCCTGCGTGTTGGTAATAATCCTCTCGATTCTGTGTGTGTGTCCTGTATGTGCAGCAGCGAACAATGAAGTGTGTTCCAATTCAGGTGATTAAACTGCACATGTGCTGTGTGTGTGTGTGTGTGTACTGTGTGTGTTCACGGTTTACAGTAGCAGGCCTCGCTGCAGATCACGCGATATCGCCGCAGCCAGCATCTGCAGATGTTGAGGTCCAAAAATCTTTCTTTCTTTTATGAAATCACCATTCAATTTGATTAAAAAATACATACACAACAGAACGTACAAACATCACCAGCGTATACATTTCAAGTCACGCAAAGAGGCCGAGATAAGAGAGAAATGTGCTTGCTATATTTCACAGCGGAAGCCTACAGGTCACGCAGTCTGCCATGGGGCACATTATAGACGTGTGTGTGTGTGTGTGTGCGTGTGTGTCAGAGAGAGAGACTGTTGGCCTACCTTAGTTTTTTGGGAACAGAGTAGTCTACTTCTATCACCTTCCCGTGTAATTCAACTTTACCTGTGGGGGCGAGAGTTGATGGTGTAACATTAGCTGGGAGTGACAAGCTTAGCAACACTTTGAATCACTTCACAAAGTAGGTGCGTCCCCATTCAAACACACAGCCCGTGAAAAGGTGCTCTACCCGGGCGTATTGTGCGCACGGCGGTGGGTAAACAAAGTCATGTTTGTATTCATAATGTCACATTTTGTTGGCCACAATAGGAGGAATCGGCGCCAAAATGAAGCATGATAAGCTGATAGTATGGGGGAAATGGGCAGCCATGCTTTCCACTCCCACAACCCGCACTCACAGTGCAATGAGGGGCATTTTTACACAATGTAACACGAAAGAAGAGATGCTTTGACAGAACTTTCTATTGTAGGTTGGTGTCTCTTGAATTGTGCGTGTTGAGCCAGCCGGGGCTGGATTTGAAGCGGCGAAGCCCGAACGGGATTTGGGTTTTGAGTGGCCTGGCGCAGCACGGAATTAGCGTCTCACCTCGTCCCCCTTCAGCTACCTGTTTATTAGCTCTTTCCTCCGGACCCCCACGACCCACCTCCAAGACACCTCGTAAAAACATACCCAGACATCAGACGAACACGGATCTGACAAGTTTTCCGCTCTCGCTTCGCTCGGCGCTCTTCAATAAAATCAAGATAAAAAATAAGTGAAAAATAATTATGCCTACCCGAAGCATCAGACCATCCCATACATTCCTGCGGGTGATTGCAAAGTAGCGTCCACACTATCGGAATCTGCACAAATAACAGCGGCTTTTTCTCTGACGGGCATTAAAGCCCCGAGTGTCCTGTGATCGATAATTTATCCAATTTTCCTTGTAGCGCGCATGACTGAGCGTTCATCTAAAAAACTCCTGATGGCTGTGGTCGCAATCACTATCCCGAGCAGGAGCACATCAAAACAAACAACGAGTAATATTTCACACTCCTGATCTGTTGTTTTTTAATCTCGCAGTTGTGAGTTTCCCCTGTCAGCGCGGCATCACTCGTATCAAACCCACACTTACCCGAGAGAGCCTCTATAGCCTTCACGGCCGAGTTCTGGTCGGGGAAGTCCACAAACGCATAGCCGGATTTCAGAAGGACCTGCTCGGCCACTGGCAGCTTCCTCTCCCCGAAGAGCTGCTGCAAGTCCTCGACAGTGACCGAAGGACTTAAATTGCCAACATATAGTTTGTTCATGATCTGAGAGGGAAAATATCGAAAGGGGATCCTAAAGTGTTTTGTGAGAAGAGGCGATATTCTTGTGTAGTAAAAAAACAAAACAATAAAAAAATATAAAATAAAATAGGAAAAGCTAATGGGGAAAACGCAGCAATACCCCCCTAGGAAAGCTATAGGCAACCCCCCAGCACCTACTGTGGCCCTGGTCAAACTCTTTTAAGAGGGAGGAAAAAAGTGTCGTTACGACACTACTCTGGAGCCAACAAGCACCGCCTCTAAATAAAATCTCCCCTGAAATCACAAGGAAACATGTTTGGAGGTGCATGTGCAGAGATCCCTCCTGGTTCGCCAGTAGAAAGTACAATAATGGTGATCACATTCAGCAAAGGGATGGGCTTAAAGGAGGCAGGGGGTGTATTTCATCAAATCATAACAAGGCCCGTGCCTGGAGTGAAAAAAGGCTACTGTGTGGAAAATCAAGCTGCTGTCACTGACAGTGTCACTGATCCCCACAGTTTGCCTTTTATTTATTCATTACTGACATAGAAATATGGATCGAGTGGTTCAACCAGGGGGTCCGGACCTCGCTGAGTTCCGCCGATGGAAATGTGTTTGACGTAATATGCTTGAATTAAAAAAAACGCTGCAATAATCTGATATATATGATAGCAAAACTGATAAAAAAAAAAAATACGAAGTAGTTTAAGATAAATATAAATGGAATTTAAAAAAAAAATCAAAATCCATGTATAATCTGTGTAATACACTTTCCTGGGGGCCCCTACTTCCTGGTCTAGGGCCATGTGAAGGCCCACAGCCATCGCTTTAGTATCTTTTAAAGAAATGGCACTTTCACTTTGTATTTCGGTCTGTGGAAAGAGCAGCAAAAATATATATTTGAGCAAATATCTTTATTTCAAAAGTGGTTCTGACTTTATCTGAAACCAGTCTGTGCTGTATCTTTTGTTTTTGTACATACATTGCCCGTGGTGTAGGTGTTTGCATGTGTTTGGGAGTGAAGCAAATAAAAGAAAAGGTTAACTGTAATACCAAAGCTGAAGCATGAGGGGAGGGCTTGCTCTGGGGGACAGAGCTGCATGGTGAGGCTGCAGTGCTCATGCATGGATGTGTAGCCTTCCTGTACCTACACCAGGCACCAAGGGGAGGAGCCTTTGCTTACACCACTTCAGTGTTTCTACATGTGACTTGCTGCCACCCTTGGAACATTACTGCCACCCTACTGTAGAGGAGAGACCTCCAGCCGGAGGAGAGGCTGCTCTTCTCCTCCTTGTTTACGTCACTGCAAACAGAGGAATGTCCAAGCTGTGTCCTATTTACCAAAACAGTTCTTTATTTACTTTCCTACTGACATACTCACTGTTCTTGCGGGCCTTCCAAATGTCATTGCCCACCAATTATACAACTCATTATTACATTTATTTTAGATGTCTTGGCACTGACGGTGTGATTCAAACCAGATCGTATCAAAATTACTACAATTCATTTTACTCATGTTTGCATTTTACGGGATTTTATCTTTTACTGGGTGTCAAGTTTGACCATTATTCATAGTGGATGAAAAGTGCCAATACACACTCTGGGTTTGTTTACATCCATTCCTGTGTGTGCTCAGGTCCAATTAGGTCAACATGCTGACAAATCATGCAACCAACCAAAAAAATGTTTTCCGATCTGAAAGCAGAATAAACTGGAATTGGAAGGCAAGTGACATCTGGGGAACACAGAGAACTGCTGAGCAAAACAAACACACGCATGAAGACTTGTGGTGGAAGAGGGAAATTAATACACACATGCAGCTTCCAAGGCATGGCCAGCTGTGTGACCGCTGACTGATCATTCCGATTGGAGCAGTGTGAGATGCGGCTGGTTTCTCTTTGTACTAATTTACAAAGTTGTGTAATTTCTCAATGTACTCACTTGCAACATGTTATTAATTTCACTAAGCTTTAAGCAATCAAAATTGCTTGAATTCAGAAACATTTTAGACATTCATTTCTCAAAGCCTCATTGTTCTGTAAAATTGTGCAATTTAACCATTGCTTTAAGAAACCAGCAAAGCATTGCACACATGGCTAACAAATTTGAAGGATAAGAAGCTGCAAAGATTAATAATTTGCGCTATGTCGTTAATATTTATGCAATTTACAGATCGTCAATCATTGTTACCGAATGTCTGTCGTACCTAATTTCAAGAATGTGTTTCCATGCAGAACATATACTAAAAAGCTTGTGAAAGACAATAGGTATATATAAAAAAAGCCTATGAAATAATTACCTTTACTACAGAAATTTACTTACTTACTTCATACTCCCCACTTTTTTTATTCATGTAAACAGAGAAGCAGATACAGAAAACCAAAAAAAATAATATTTAGTTACCATTAATGACAAGTGTAAAGGTTTTTGGGTGAAGAGACCCTTAAAATAATTGCCTACTTTTACTGCTTTGAAAACGTTTTTTCCAGTTGGTAAAAGGTAAAAAAAAAAATTGAGGTCATGGACTTTATGTAGTAAACTCACTGTATCTCATGGACACTGGAACAGGTTCGTACTCCTCTGTGACCAGTTAGCGTGGATGTTAGATTACAGTCCTTTGATGTGCATCTTGCTACATGTTTGTGAATTGAACTTGATTTGCAGAATGTTCTCACGATTTAGTTGCCTCAGTCTTTTCAAAACTCTGAGTTTGTCAACAAATAAATCAGTTTCTTTAACACAGGGGTCTCCAACATGTCGCTCGCGAGCTACCGGTAGCTCGCAATCAGTCTCCAAGTAGCTCGCCAAAGGGTTAACAAATCTACATACATTTGAAATCTTGACCAGTCAAATATTAATAGTCCTCGGAAAAACAACTTGCATGTATATCGAATCAAATTCATACGTGTCCCGCCCCCTTCTTACACATAATGTGAGATAAACTAGAAAGAAATGCATTCAGAAATACAAAATGCATATGCAGGTGAACTAAATATTTTTTGTGATGTATAATACAAAATTGTTGTGGACACCGACATTTAGTTAATGTTCAGGCAAATAAGCGTATTCAGGCTGTTTGGGTTGAAATAAAATATGAGAATAAATGTTACAAAAATGAGTAGCTCTCGGCCATTTTCATTTTTTAAAAGTAACCCTCAGAGGTAAAAAGGTTGGAGACCCCTGCTTTAACATGTACCAGGCAGTCTGATAAGTGGCACTTAAATCAACATTTTGATTATTTTAATAATCTGACGAAATCAACGTCATCATTTGAGTTTGTTAAAAAGTACAAAGTGTTCTGGAGCTGGGGGTAAGAAACAAGTAGTTCTGTAATATTTCCCTTCAGCTTTTAGACACAAGCTGTGACTTTATTGCATTTAGTCATTTCCATTCAACTGTCAACCTTGGATTAAGAAAAAGGAATGCGTATTTATAATGATAAATTCCCGCAGCATATTTTAACTAATTGACTATGACACTTGATAATGCAATAGCAACGTGTTTCGACAAGGAAATTCTTTTTATCTGTACTTTAGTGATCTGTCCTCAGAGTACTCTGACTCGTTCGCAATTAGTGCAGTTTGGTTGTATTTTGTAAATGTTTGAATCCACTTGCATTAACTTACAAGAGCTTAGCCGGGACCCTGGATACATTGTGTCCCTTTTTAAAGTTTATAAGACAATAAATATGTGAGCTCTTGCATTGTCGTAATGATCATTCTTTTATTGATTTTCTGGTTAGAGACCTGGTAGAATATCTCCCGTCAAATAACAAAAATGTAGTAAAACATACACTTTGGTTAAAACTGAAAGAATGGAAATTGAACACAAATCATCATGAAGAAATGAAAAAAGCTTTGCAACGAATATTTTAAAAACATGTGCATGAACTCATAAGGAAGGACATGAGTCAGAGTGACAAAAAGCAACTCCCTTTAATTTGCTCAAAGATGAATATCACTTACTTTTTATACAAAGAGAAAAAATTCAAAACATCAGTATAACAGTCACAACATATGTTGCTGTTACATTTAAAATTAAAAACATGAAGGGACGGCTTGTGCCATGTCAAGTTGCACAACTAACCTCAATACAAAGTTCTGGTCATGTACATTAGCAAACAGAAGTGTGAAGATCACCTTTAGAAATAGGATCTACTGTGATATCAATCAGTTTCCACTCAGAAAGAGGCGGGGTTTCTGCTTGACAGCAATGCTCAATAGCGACCTGTAAAACAAAAAACAATTAGACAAACCGCAACCCATGTTGTATGCTTTAAAAGATCATTCATGAGAAGGACTTACGGGGGGAGTAAGAGCGTGATCTTGATCGAGACCTATAAGAGCCTCTGTAGTACGGTGATGGCGATCGCCTTCTGAAACAATACAGATATGAATTAATATATTCTTTTTCTCCCGGCGAGGATCACTAAAAAATAAAGTCAATCACCTGTATGATCTGTAATAGTCCCTGTCGTCATAGCGATCATAGCCTCTGTCATATCCACGATCATAATCACGTGAATAGCGTCGAGGACCACTTGGACCGCCACCGCCACCACCGCCGCCGCCACCACCACCGCCGCCGCCGCTGCTGCCACCACCTCTGCCACTAGAAAAACGATAATCAGCAGATGTGATTTTCATTAGTTTCCTTCTTACAGTTAAGTCTAATTTTACTGGTACAAATGTGGTTTCAAAATTTAAAAAAAGACAACATGATGTGTCATACGGTGGCTGTTTGAATTTTATAGCACAGATGCTGCTGCTGCTGCTGCAGTGGAATAAAATGAAGAAAGATGTTATTCAGCCTTGATCCACATAGATATGGTCTGGAAGCGTCGCAAACCTTTTTCATTGTGCTTAAGAGTGCTTAAGACTTATTTTTAAATTGCATATGCTGGTGTCTTTAAGAGAACTCAACTTTAAACATTAATTAAACGACCTTAAATTCAACCTTGTAATCATTTTCAAAGTGAAGTTATCTAATTTTCAATTTTGATTTTGGTCCATGTTCCAAGACCTTCCCTTCATTTGGAAGATGGCCGCTTCCAGTATTTACTAAGTAATCTTTCTAACTTTTTGTTGGTGTGGAGCTGATAAAAAGGTACTTCCCATCAAAACAGAAAAAAATTCTATTTCATCCACAAACGCATGACTCACTATGAGGGCTGCCCCATGTAGATTCCGGGAGTTGGGGTATGAGCCCTTTTTGTGATGGAGAAGTCCACCCTGATTCTGCGACCATCCAGCTCCATGCCATTGGCTCGTTCCTTTGCCTGACCATGAATAAACCAACATTAAAATAGAAAATAGTTCACATACAATTACGACAGGAAGCTTTTTATCAACTCATATTCTTGTACCTCGTTAGCATCATCTTTGGTCTCGAAGTAAACAAAAGCGAAACCCCTGGAACGCCTTGACTGCTGGTCATACACAATACACACATCCGCCAGGGGGCCATATTTAGAGAAGACTTCCCTCAGATCCCTCTCCGTGGTATACAGGCTCAGGCCAAACACTCCCAGGCAGCAGTTTGGATCAGGATTGGCCTGCAATTTTAAAGATGGCAGATACATTCACGGTTTAATAATTCACCACAGATAGAATGAATCTATTTTCAAAACAGAAATGTGTTGAGTGGAATTTCCTTCACCATAACGGAAACTGATGTATAATTCTGAGTAACTCTACAACCGTGTTCGAGGTTATGTGTTGCATTTGTGTTTATTTGCAACATGGTTGCAACGGCAGAGAAAGATATTGGAGGTCATTTAAGCAGACAGTCAGGATAATAATAATTTACATGCTGCTTTTGTCAAATCTCTAGTCTGGCTCTGAAGTGCTATTGGAAGTAGTTCAAGTCCTAGTAGACCTATCACGATCAAACCGATTTTTTAATGTGATCAGAGGCAATGTATGATTAGTAATAAAATTTTCATTTAAAAAGGACATTTGATAACTGTATTTCCAAAATATATCATATTTGATCTCTTGGACAGTCCTTCATATTGATTGATCTTAAGAGAAAAGCCATTGAGCACTTACGCGGTTGCCGATATGCCTGCGACGATTGGACATAGGGGAGTGGCTGTGGCGTCGCCGATCTCCACTGTAGGATCTGCTGCGAGAGCGGCGACGATGGGACCTTGAGCGGGAGCGAGATCGGCTGTAATGTCTGCGTGAGCCACGGTGGGAATGGGACCTGTATAGCAAGAATGAAGAATCAAAGCTGTTCATGTTCATTTTCTGTACTACTTTGGAGGATTGACTAGTATTTATATAAGCAGTCTGAAAATTAAGTAGGGAAAAGTTACTGACCCAGATTTAGACCTGGACCTGGACCTTGACCGAGATTTAGAGCGAGAATGATGAGAGCCCTCTTTGGAACGAGCAGGTGAGCGGCTTCCTGACCTCGCTGAGCCAGGTCGACTCAGGCTCCTTGAGGCAGAGCGAGACTCCTGAACAAAACCAAACAACAGATGTCTTGTTAGCATCGATGAGAGGACAAAGTGAGACATTTGCTTCAATAATTCAATGTAGTTAAGAAATGAGACTATTCTGTGGAGTATAGAAAAGAACATAATTTAGAGATGATTAGGAATCTAGGTGAATGTTTTTAGCCATGGATAGCAAGACAGAAATACGACTACATTAATATATAATTAAAATGTAAACATGATGAAAGACAGAAAATTGTGTGTTGTGTAAAAGACCAGAAGATTACTTAGCAAAGTGGTATTATCCAGATTACTTCCTTAACTTCATTTCTGTAACTTCATTACTTCACATTATTCTTCTTTCTTCAATTGTCATACTTCTTCTTACTTCCCCCATCTTTCATCTTTCCCATACTTCTTCCCTCCTCATGTTTTAGCATGCATCACAAATTCAACTTCACACATCTGCGCCCATATTATTGAAAATAAAGTGGACATGTGACTTCTTCCACATTTTCTTCGTCCCACCTTAACCTTAATGAAAAAAGAAAAGGATGAAGAATATATGACTACAACTAAAACTGCACCCTCATTCAATTTCTAATGCGTTAATAATATCTTATAGCATGCATGTACATTTTTAAGACCAAATAACACAAATATTCAATGTTAGTTCTATAAACATTTCATTTACAGGGGTTCTATATCTCCTGTTATGCCCATCACTCCCATGCATCACATAGCAGTTTAAAATGAAACAAATAAAGGGAGGAATTTATCTTTGTTTACGAAATGGAAATTTTGGAGCAGAGCATCATAACAGATACAGTACTGGGCATTTGTGCATAACAGAGGACACATCCCTTAATGCAAAATAAAAGACATTAAAAATCCTGAATGATATACATTTTAGCCCAACATGCAACAAAAATTTAACCCATGTCTCCTATTTCCCCGTTCCCTTAATCCTAGCCAATATGCACTCATTTCATATATCTTATCCACACAGTGGGACATTTAGGATCCTGCCACTATTGCAGTACAAGTCTAAAAGCTGTGATAAATAAAAGAACGTTTAAATATTAAAAAAATATAGAATTAGATACAATTCTTGTTACTGAAACTGGAATAGTTGTCCTATCGTGAAGCTACCCTCTTGAATGTTCAGCAATCTTGTTCAAAATCATAATTTGTGACTGACTAAATCAAAACTTTTGAGGTTTTCCCACAAGACAATACAGCCACATGAGAACAGTTTAAGTGGAGGATTTTGCAATAAATGCAATAATTCAATGTATTCCTCCCCAAGTTGATATAGAGAATCTTCAATGAATAAGTAATTTGCTCCTCTGTATATGCTCATTTCTGAAACCATAGCTCTTACAAATACTGACAATCACATGGAGCACAAAATTTCTATTGTTATAATTTTATAACAGCAGTCAACATAGGCATGTGTATCCTGGATACAGCTTGCACTGTGCAGCAAATGGGCCAAACTACTGCACATTATTTTCCAACCTGATTTCTAACGTGATACTTATTTGATGGTTTAATCCTCTTTGCTTGAACATTACTGGACATTGTTTAGGACTGAATATGGGAATTACCACAATTAAAAAAACGATTTACTGTAAGAAAAGACATTAACGTAGATAGTCTAACATAAACTAAATCATCCATAGTCAGAAAGTATTTCATAAATATAATTCAAAAGAACGTTACTGACTAACAAAGCACCAGACAGCATGTTACTATGAACAGTTACTCGATTATAAGCACGAATGTAACATTCAAATACTTCTGGATATTGAATATCGACACAACATTAACAACATGCATTGCAATTTCTGCAAAACAAACCTGTTGAAGAAAAATCCACCATTAAACAGAACGGCTAACGTTAACTTACGTCTATTTTTCATAGCATACGCAACGTTACTGGCTAAAATTGTTCATTAAAAATGTTACTCTACCAATTAACTGTACAAAATAATCATGACGCTAACACTTAGTGTTACATTCTGCAAAAAATTTGATAATCCGTTGTTGTTTCAGATTTGACCAATTTGGCCAGTCGGTTGAAGTAGGCCCGGACCCAAGCACGCCATCTTATCTTTACTAGCTAACATTCATGAGCTAGCGTTGAACAGCTAGCTAACATTAACGGTTATAGCAGAACATTTCCGTCGCACATAACGTCAACGGTACATGTTTTAAAAATGTACTATTAGCTAAACCCAATAATTGCCACATATTTTAGGTTAAGATAACTGAATCCAATTTTTCGACGCGAGACGACCTAGCTACCGTTAGCTAACATTAGCTAACCACGGTTACCCAAAACAATATGAAGTCCGTCAACGTCGGTTACAAATTCTGCTTCATTCAACCGTTGACTCCATACACCAAATACGACACAAATTCATGACAATACATACCCGCTCGGCATAACCTTTGTCGCTATCGCTCATGTTTTATGATGTTAAATTTTAAATTAGCAGACTGCGATGTCTGATGCTAACGAGCTATCCACAAGCAGTGTGTCTAAATGTGCGCGTCGTCGACGGTAGGCGGGCAAAGCATCGAGACAATTTACAATCCGGATTTCTTTCTTTGCTCTTCTTCTTCTGTGAGTTAACAAGCAGCCTGCATCAAAGATGTCACATTACTGCCCTCCACAGGAGTCCCTCAGCTCCTACACTGTAATGAAGCCCATTGATTTAACCTGTAGCCTATTGCGTATGACAAAGGTTAGTACGTCTTCTGTACAAGTATGTTTACATGTAATAAATGGACCATTACACCTTTTGTTGCATTTTTTTTATTCAAAGTGAGATGGAGTCTGAACATATGTAAACGAGAGATTTGATTCCGGGATCTGATTCGCAGCTGTACAACTTTTAGTTCCTCATCACAGTGATATGCATTACATTATTACTTCCCCCTTGATTTTTCAATTTTATGGCAGAACAGTAGTTTGTATCAAAACCTTTTGAACATAATATGTTCCGGAGGTGCAAAGAGATAAATATAGCAGATGGTTTCAGTCAGAAATTAGTCCATAGCACCTATAAAGGGATGGAAAGAGAAAAGGAAATCAGTCTTTCTGAATTACAGACAGAATAGGTACAACAACATTACTTCAGTGTGTTAGTTCACCCACCGCAGTTATATAGAGCATTTATTTTATGAAGGTCTAGAGCACTGGGTCCATCTCGCTGTCCAATGGGAATGTAGGGATCTGGTTTGGGAATTATTGTTGGTCCCCCATTTTCAGAGAAGGCATATCTTAATCAAAAACACATGACGTGAATAGTAAAGCAACACCAGAGTAAAATATGTGTTTAATTATATGGTACCTGAAAGGGACGCTCACCTTCCATAATGCATAACCGAGTTGTAGTCATACGGAGTGTTGAGATTGTTTGTCAATTGCTTCCTAAAGTTATGTATATGGCCTTCCAAAACATAAAAAATAAAAGCCACTTGTTAACTTATTAATCAAATAAAATGAACAGGACAAACAAGTTGAATAAATAGCTTTGTGTTTACATGTACTATAATTATTAGGACCGGTCATGCTAACCTTGCCTGATATTTTTCCATACAATTGTGACATAGCTGTCTCGATCGGAGCGAGACTGTTCATGAACAAAGCCAAGAGCATGCATGAACTCATGGGCAGCCACTCCTGACCACATGCACCCAGGGGTCTGCAGCGACAGGACCTGACCTCCTCCAGTCTGCCCCAGGAATGACCAGCAGCTTTGAGTACAACAGAAATAATTTAATACATTAATTCAATTCAAATCATTAGAGTGTAAAACCATCACAGTAGACTCCAAAATTTAAGGCATGCATTTCTATCATTGATGCAAATTAAATAATATTTATCTGTATTTATAGAGGACTGTTTTAAGCCTACGTTTACACAAGGCAACAACAGATGATTAAAACAGAAACTGGTCATAAAAACCAAAGACAGGATAGGAAACAAAATAAGCAAATCAATTAACTTAAATTAATTAAAACTTAAATCAATTAAATAATTAGGACAAACTACAGTGTCGCCAGGGGAAAAGCAGTCAACTGAATTCAATTAATAAGGAAAGGCTCTGATAATGTTTTATGAAGACATTTAAAAAAGCCAGAGGCTGATTTCCTCAGGTAGCTCATTCAAGTCTTTCAGGGCTCTGACTGCGAATACTCTGGTATGTTCTATGTTTTGGCTCGGAGGAGTTACACTGCAGAAACTTTTGTGACTTCCATTGTTTGACATAATATAGGTTGTCATGAATGAACTCAGCATACTAGGATCAGGGCTTGACTGGCAGAGATTTGCACATTATTGACATAAAAATGAAAAGAAACACCACATCTATGCATGATATTGTATATGGGGACACCATATTTGACAGGAGCAAAGGATGACACAAGGTTATGAGTGGAGAGTCGTACTTACCCGTATCGGGGCTGTACATCAAGGAAGCTGGCTTCATGAGTGCGCGGAACAAATTGAACGCACGTTCCCGAGGAAATGTCCTGCATCCCAGTTTCTATGGTGATTCTGTCCATATCGTCTGTCGGATAAAACAGGGCAAAAGCTTAAAAAGATATGACCTGTGAGCATTTGTATAACTGCACATCTGCATGCTCATACCATATAACGGAGAGACGACGTAGGGAACATAAACAAATCCATCAATGGATTTAGGCCACAGACAAGCTTTGCCAGGGCACGTTATGGCACTCCGTACATTTGAGCTGGCAATGTCACCCTCTCTGAATGACTGAATGAGTCCTCGGGGTGTTCGCAGTCCTGATGAGAAAGAAAACACAAGCCCTTTGATTATCCTTAGTTATCATCACTCTATATAATTTACAGCTTACTTACGTCTGTTGACTTCCAGGATTTGGTCCATGGCGTTCATTTCATCACGATCTGTTACTTCATCTGAATATAAATCAAGCAGAGAAGAATTATCTCATCATTAGTCCCAAAACAGTATAATTTACTGAATGCATGATAGAATATCAACTTCGTTTTTCTACATGTGATCCGAAGTATAGTACCTAAGTATTTCCTTTTCAACCTCACTTTCCCTTCATGGACACCAGTGGAGTTCTGTAATAAAAAAGAGCAATATGTTGGTTCAATGCAAAGCATGACAAGACGAAGGTGCAATTTGCTGTACGTTTTTTCTATTGGTACTGACCTGCAGAGGCAGAGTGAACGCAGGGGTCAGGAAGCCAAAGAAGATAAACAGAGCGATCATGGTAGAATGCGTTGTTGTATTTCAGACTGTCACACAAGTTTCTCTTCGCAGTCTCCCAACACAAAATCGAAATGAATCCCACGACTCCGTCGAATCTATATACCCACTTCTCCTCCTGGGCTTTGTCCTGATTGGACACATTTTCTGTGATGAAGCATGATTCAGACCCCTCATCTTCCAGCGTATGTAATTAACTCAAGTCCACTGCTGATCTGTAACAGGTGGTCCCGGTGCTGACCTTGACTTGTGTCCTGTGTTTATCACATGAAAGACTCAGCACTTTCAGAAATGACACACTTAAAGCTGTTTTGCTGTTGGACGCGCTCCGACCCACCAACTGTCCAACAAGTCCGACAGACAGACGGTTTGTGTCCGACATTTGTGATTACATTTACTTTCACGTCAAGTCATGTCTTGCTGATTCGTGGAATGACTTGTTCGGTATACAGTGGGTGGATAAGTACACTTGGATCACAACAAGCAATCTGCCCTTTATTCTGTTTACTACAACCACAGTGCAGACGGGCTGACTGTTGCAGGAGACACGTCGGATTGCATGCACACAAAGCAGAAGCAGGCAAAAAGCTTGAATTAAACTTTATTGAAATAGTTTCCATAATTTAAGATAATATGAGATTACAGCATAAAAGTGAATAGTGCAAACAGTAGAGAGCATTTATAAAAAATAAGTGAATAAGAACAGATGTAAGTCCAACTGATATAATAAATAAGCTCCATCTCAGCTCAGCTTGGTCAGTAATCATCGTCGTCTCCTGATGAGAGAAACAGAATGGAAGTAAGCATTTTAAAAGAGGATTGTGTCCAGGGCTCATTCAAGATTTTGTTTTTGAAAATATACAAATAACAACAGTAAGAAACAAAGAGAGTCTTAATAATTACTGCATGTTTTTAGGCATGTTTGATACTCACCACATTTATAAAGCCTGTTGATTTTCTGCTTATCAACATGGCTGAGGGTCGACGCTTGGCCCAACTTTATGTTCTTTCTGTTCTTAGGAATGATGGTTGGCTGCCCATCCTGTGAGTAGGCATACCTAAACATATACATATTATATATTACAGTATAATTCATTAATTGGGTCATGGCATATGGAAGAATGTACATTCAATTATGACTTACATCCCAAAGTGCATGATTGAGCTGTAGTCATATGGCAGGTCCAGATTATCAGTTTTGAATTTCTCAAAGTTCCTCAAACGATCTGTTGGACATTGATTGTGATTTGTTAGCATTCATTGTAATTTTTGATGTTTTTATATAACAATTTTTCCTTGTTGTGAAAACTGCTATAGAAATACAGTAAATTATAAAATATGAACACTCTTTGATTTGTGTAGATCTCATGCCACTCCCCTTTGAAATTACCTCTCCAAATATTTGGCCACATGATGGTGACATAGTTGTCCCGGTCAAAGCGGGACTGCTCGTGCACGAAGCCCAGGGCATGCATGAATTCATGGGAAATCACTCCAACTTTGAAGCAGTCAGGGATCTGGAGAGAGATGGTCTGTCTTCCACCACGTGCACCAAGGTAGGACCAACACCTGGATTAACATGCACACAAAGACAAACGTGGTTATAATATATATTGAGGTAAGTGTAGCGACAGTTGGAGGAAAGAAAAGGTTAAATGATACTTTGATGATTTACCTTATCTTAACTGTACTTATTTATTTAAAATATGCAGCTACTGAAAAACTCCAACAATGACATTCCATATCCTTTCAACAGAGCCACATGTGAAACAGAGAAATCCAATTCCAAGTAACAGCTCTCACCCCGACTTTGGCTGGATGTCGACGTAGTCTTGCTGGTGAGTCCAGGGAACAAACCGCACACATGTGCCTTTTTCTACGTTCTCCATCCCCTTCTCAATCAGCTTTGTCTCCATCTCAGCTGTACATTTAAACAGAATGCACAGGGAACACAGGCTTCATAAATAGCTAGAAAATATATTGATTCATCTCAAAAGGTATTACAGTATAATGTATTTCTTCTATTTACACTTGGAATGTAAAAACATACAGTATTCAGGGGAAAGCCTGTAAGCAATATAGACATGTCCATCCACAGATTTAGACCACAGGCAGCTTCGTGCAAAGCAAACTTTGGAGCGCCTTCCTGAAGAAACTGCGATGTCTCCCTCTCTGAGACTGGTAGTGCCATCTATGGTTCGTGAGGCTGGGACAAAATTAGGGAAAATAACATTAATTATAGGGACCAAGAGGACCTCATTTGTTATAATATGTTGAGTAAGCTGCAAGATAATTAAATCAAGCAAATTGTGCGCAGCTTACCTTGGAGTTGATTAGCTTTGATAATTTCATCCATTGCTGCATGCTCTTCTCCCTCTTAAAAAGAAGAGGGTTAAGTCAGAGTGTTGTTTCCATCGGTGCCACAACATTTTGAGAAAGTCTTTATGAATTTACCTGTATAGCCTCTGGCTAACACAAATTTCTGCAAAAAAGATAAAGACAACGGTTTACATTTATGGCAAACTTGGTAAAAACTGCAGTCACATTACGATCCCATCCTCATTTACCTGAGCATATAGGACCGAGAGACATGTACAAATGAGGATAGTCTGCTCCATCTTTGCCAGTCAGATGCGTCTTCAGTGGGGCCATTTTACATGCACTAACCCATGGCTTTATAGGTGTTCCAAATCACTTACCTGAGCTAATACCCATGATTATCCCAGGTAAATTACAGGTTTGCTGTTATTTGTTCGAGTGAGTTTTATCCCAAAATTAGTTATATTCTTCCATAAACAACTCCTGCAGTAAGATAATGTGAGGTTTCACTATGTGTAATAATAGCTTGAGTTCATTGACTGGCTTTAAATGAAATGGTTTAATGTTTGGCACAGGGTAGAGGACAATTTTAGGCTTTAGATGTCTTATACACATACCACTCTGTGTGCTTGGATTCTACTGACGTCTGGCTTACTAACACTTAGGATGGTATGTTGTATTGCTATTTTCCAACTTTAACGTAGCCAGGCATAATCAATGCTTTTGTGCTATTGTTAAAGTTGTGACCAACTAAAAAATAAAAGTATTACCGCCCGAACAGGGACTTGAACCCTGGACCCTCAGATTAAAAGTCTGATGCTCTACCGACTGAGCTATCCGGGCTCTTTTCGCTGTACCGGAAGTACTATTTATAAAACGTAGAAAATGTACGTCTTGTGGAGTTACCTGTGAATCTGCGGCAGATCACGATAATTACATTAAATTTAAACATGACCGCATTTTCTGAACATGCATTTACACACACACAGACCGACAATTCGAAGGTAGGTTCAGTTATCTCGGTAATTCGCCAGCTGGATAACGGATAACAGCATGGTAAATGTAAAGCTAGTCATATTTGTTGTTGTTGGTTGTTAGCTTACCTTGAACCTTAAGGCATGCAATCAACTGGCAAAGTAACGTAAATATAAAGAAACTGCGGTTGCGAGTGATATCATGTGCGCTAGTGTGTGTTAGCTTGCTTTAAGCTAAGTTTCTGTCCATGTGAACTCCTCTGGTTGTTGCAGGAGCAAATTGAAGGGCTGCAGGTCGCTGTCGACGAAACCACTCGCAAACTGGAGGAAGTCCAGCAGAAAAGACTGCATGCTGAGAAAGAAATAATACAATTGTACAGTAAATGTTCAATATTAATTTCGTATTCAATTACACCATATTGACCTATCCACTTGTTAACTCCAGTTCAGTCTTACGTCAGTCCACCTGTTACTTTCACTCTCAGTTGCTGTTCTGCAGTCGAAGAGGAGGCGCCTGTAATGTTCCTTCACATTTATTTATGGAGCACATTTTAAAAACAAAAGGTGCTGAGCATTTAGTTTGAATTTAAAAACGAAACACACTCAACAATAATAAATACAAAAATGAATCAATACAAATTAGTAGGCTATTAGAAGCCCTTAAAAGAAAGTGTTCTAGTTATGATGGGAAAACACTTTAAATTAAATTTATGAATGTATGAACTTTAAGGGATACTGTGCGTACATAAAAAACAAATTAAACAATTGTGTCTTTATATGAAATGCAAATTAGCCTATTTGAAAAGGGTCAGTAAATCTTTTTTTTCTTAGGTGTCTTGATGTAGAATAATTATTTCATCAGTTGGCTTAACAAAGGCTCAGTATTCCCAGTGACGTTCTTTCCATCCAGCTCTTCTTAGCAATTAATGTATATTATGTTCATTAGTAGGTTTCAAATCTGGGTCTATGAAATTCTATGTATCAATAATTAGATAATCCAAAATCACTCCTAAAGGTGTTTTTCAGTCCCTAAAATTGCACAACTGAAATAGCAATTGATTAGTAGCATACTTTGACACAAGAATTGCATTCTCTCTTGCAGGACATGTGAAACTAAGAAGAGGGTGGGTTTAATGATGGAGAGAATCGAAGTTGTCGATTTGTTGCAGCAACTGGGTCCACTACTTCAAGAGGAAAGGGACCTTTCTGAACAGCTGAATGATGAAGCCTCTGAAAGGTATTAGGTTAAGCTGTGTGCACAATCTGAGAAAATATAAATACATCATTCTACTACATTACTATTTAAACATAATCTTTCAGAAAACAAAGTAGCGATTTACACGAAAGGAACAAGCTTGTGAAAACCAAGGCCGAAAGCCTCGCAGCTGAAGTTTTGGAGGTGAAACAGCGTCTGGCAGAGGTGAAGGCCCATTATTCGGCTGGTAAGGGAGGCACCGGGTTGTCTACATCCTGTTAAACATGTATTTGCTATAGTTTGTAATATCTTGTCTCTCTTTGCCAACAGCACAAGCTTTGATCCGTGCGCCATTCACCAAGTCATAGAAAATATATGAAATCCAAGTAAAGCAGTCATCAAGTTTGTCTGTTGGATTAGCACTGACTTCTGTTTTTATTTTAATTATCTCTCATTGTTTGTGTATGTTTTACTGTTGCACCTAATAAAGTGTTTGACTCAAACCTCCCCAGGATGATCAAATTAACTCAATGTGTAGTAAATACTTGAACACTGAACATTTTTATGAATCAGTGAGATTTGTATCTTTGCAAGACATTTTGAAAACAAATTAAACGATTTGAAGAAAGGATTTCTAACGTGTGAGCAAACAAAGAAGTTGAATACAAAGTGTTGCAGCTGCACATTTATCTGTTTGTGATTTAAAACAGAACTCAGGTGTATGTTTGAATCCCAGGTTAACAGCTACAAAACACATCAGGCGTACAAATCAAACCTACTTTTTTCCCCACATGATAACAGTTCAAAATGTTAATTTTAAGTGCCTTTGTCCCACTGGACATATAGAACTGAATCAAGGACTTCTCCAGACAGCCGGCACAGTAGGGCATCATAATAATGAGCTTCTTTGCGGAAACATCACAGGGAATGTATCCCACACAATTTAAGACATAATGAAGACTTTGTGGCTCACTCTCATGAGATGCGGTTATATAATGTAATTTTGAATTTAATATGAATCTACAATGTAAAACGGCTGCTTATTAAAAACTTGATATATGATGTGCTCACTTCCTGTGCTGTTGTCTGTCTGTCACCAGGAGGTGCTGGCTGTGTGGGGACTCTCTGCTTGGGAAGATCTCATTTCAGAACCTACAGTATTCGTTCAGAACTTTGCGCTTGTGTCCAAGCAAATACAAAAGACACGAAACACCTTGATGAAAAATATTTAGCACAAGGAAGCTACCTCTAATATGACAAATTAAATAAACATTCCAAAACGTCTTTGTGGTGCTAATTTATTAATTTTTACTAAACATATTTTTTAAATTTTATTACGGAAAATGATCTTAGTCTTTAATTCAAGCACACTGGTCACTGGATGGAGATGTATAGTTTTTTTTTATCAAAACATCATGCAGTATCTGTGTAATTCATGATAAGTGCAATCATGTGAGGTAAAGATTATGGATTAAAAAACTGTCTTCGCCCTTTAAGACAAAATCATCATTGGCTCACTGTTGGACTGTGAAGCTGCTGTGAAGCTTAAAGCGGTCGACGTTTATTGGCTACATATGGAACAATGTAATGGTGCAACAGGAATAATGTGTAACAAAGCCAATGTGAAAATGCCTCACCTTAAGGTGACCTCGCTTGAGTCAGCTCATCTCATGATTTATTGTGCAGAATGCTTTAAACAGCCGTTGCGATGGAGAATCCCACCCAGCTGAGAACATACAACTCGCTGAACAGACCTGTGTTACACAACTTATCGCACACTGTCAAGACTTTCCAGCAGAAGTAGTGAGCTGAGGTCGGTCCATGAAGTGAACCCTTAAGTGTGCAGGTGCTCCCTCCAGCTCCAGAACTGTTATATTGTTGGGCAAGGTGGTGCTGAGCAGGGGTCCAGGGATGTAAAGGGTCAGCTGTGGGCCCCTGGATGGCCAATATCTTCCCAGATTCACACCATTAATCCAAACCTGACCCTGATGGGTGGGAAATGAAACAGTGAAAGGAATGCAAGCAGCTGTTCAAAAAAACACTTGATTTGTAGTCTACATATCTTGATATGCCTACATGGAATTGCAAAATGTTTGCAAATGCGATAAAATATTACCTTAGTCCAACCAGAGAGCTTGAGAAATGTGTCCCATGCCAAGCCATTAGGCTTTAATGTTCCCACGTAGAAGTTCGGCCCAACTGAAGGTTCCGTCCGAGGGAAGTGGAAGTTGTGGCGGCCTTCCGAATGAAGCTTTCCGCCAGCTACGGTCCCGTCAATGTCCAAAGAGTAGATCCTCCAGTCAGTCAGTACGTCTTTACCCAGAATCAGGTTGCTCAAGAGGCCCTGCAAAATTCATATTTTGTGTAAATAGATTTTACTTCAAAAAAATGTTCGATAGAAATCAAGAATGGTCTGTTTTTCCTTCTTTGGTTTGGATTAATAAAAATCCTTTATAGTACTTTAAATGGTCGATTATTTAGTTTAATATGATTTAATTATTTGAAGAAAAAACAATTTGTGTAAGCATTCAGCCTTCTGGTCTGTGGAACCCAACAGTCAGCAAACCCCAAAGGGTTAAAGGATTGTATATAAGTTGGACCCCGCAGGTTTTAGGGTTAAAAACTTGGTGTTAGTGTTAGTATTACACATTCTGTCGTGACGGTTAAGGTGAGTCTCTCTGGGCCCTTACCTTGTAGTCATTGATCTTGCTGCCAAAGTTTACCCTGCCCATGTTCTCAACAAGGATGTCCACAGTGTCCCCTTTCTGTCCAGTGACGTTCATCACCAATACAGTGTCTCTCTCTAACACACCCTGGAAAACCTGTTCACATACTCTAAGTCAGTATGAACATATAAACATATAAAATAACCACATAGGTGTAATTTTACAACCCTGCTGTCTATGAACTAGCTTTCTTTGGTCTTAACCTGTGATGTTTTTCCCATACCTGACCTAGAAATGTGATTGGCCAGGCAACAAAAGGTCATTGTGAAGGCTTACCCCATTGACGGACACATATGCACGGTCATGAACCCCATTCAGTGGAGATATAAGTGGCGTGGGCTCTGAGAGGTCCCTGGGCAGCGTGGTCTGATACAGCATGTATCCATAGTACTGAACACAAAAGACATGACAGGTTGCAGTCTAGAAGTTCTCCATTTTTCAAGAGGTTTACTGTCAATTCTACGCTAGACCCTCCCCTGCTGTTACCTTCAGACGGACTACATACCTGTTTCATCTCTTCAAACGTCAGAGGGTACTGAGATTTCACAGGTCCGAGGGGTGACAGAGAGCTCAATAAGCTGCTGATGTTGCCAACCTGAAAACACGTCTGCATTATTAGCATCAATAAGAGCATCCTGGGCTCTGAAATGATTTATAATCACTCCTTTGTTCATTGAAACTATATTACCTTTCTCAGCGTTACAAAGCCATACGCAAATTTGGGAGTTGCTGGTGGCATTGGTCCTGAGGGGATCTCCCAAAACTGTGGAGAAAAAGCGACTCATTGATTATATTATAATTACCAGCGTGAACGTGACATCAGTCTTCGTGGGTGGTAGTTTAATCTGTTTTACCTGCTTAATGACATCTCTGATGGCCAGCAGCTTCTCTGTGGGATCCCCTGCCTCAGACAGCGGGGCGTCATAATCATAACTAGTCACCACTGAGCGGAAACTGTTGTCATGATCAGCACCTTTGGGACGATAGTAGAACGTTACACTGAGCCTTTAGCTCCAACTCAGTAATGTATACAGTGAGATGATCCACATTATAGATACTGATATATATATTATATAATAGTGCAAACCATTACCATTCCAGTAGCCAAAGTTAGTACCTCCTTCAAACATGTACCTGAGAGGAGAGACATTGGTATGTTATGGATATGTAAAGTTCATCAACCAAACAGTTTTGTACTTTTGTGCAAGTAAAAACACTTTATCCCTTAACCAGATTTGTACAGAGGGGAAGAGAGTTTGAGAGGAATGAGGGTTTGTGGAGACATACATGTTGACGTTTGCCCCCATGGTTAGCATTTCTCCTAGCACTCTGCTGACCTTCTGAGCATCAACCTTGGCATGTTGATCCCCCCAGTGGTCCAACCATCCGGTGTAGAACTCAGAATTCACCTTTAATATCATTTAAAACATTAATCATTATTCAGTCAAGAGAGTATGTTAATGATTAAAAACATCACATGTTACGAACCAAGGGGCCTCGAGGTTCAAACCGTCTTTGCCGGGCAAACGCTTCAATTATGTTGTTGTCTGAAATAAGAGAATAAATAGTAGAAATTGCAACTGTCAATATGAATGAACTCCGACTATAGTGTCCGTCTTCACATAATACCAACCGGTGCCAAAGTCCACTGTGGCGTATAATCCTTCCAGAGTCCCGCAGGACATCTCTTTGTCTGTGTTGCCATCAGTGGTGAACAGGATTGTGTCTTCACCCAGGAAGAAGCGGAACAGAGTCCGCAGGTGGCGCATGTAGTTGTAGTCGCAAGCAAAGTAACTTCCATATTCATTTTCAACCTGTAGTTTAGAAAGATCATTAATGCACGGTGTATCACTGTCTGAAAAAAATGAAATAAACTCACGGGTACCCACTCAGTGATCTACCTGGACACTAATGATGTTACCGCCATTAACATACAGCCAAGGCTTCATTTTGGGGAGGAGAACAGCGAGCCAGCTGCTGACTGCCTGCAAATAATCTGGAGCAGAAGAAAAATAAATCATTGCAACCTGATTTAGAAAACATATCGATAGATATATTTGTGTGTTGCACCTGTGTCCGCTGAGCGAAGTATAATGTTTGGTTTTTGAAGTAACCACGCTGGCAATCCGCCCTGGATGGGAGGGAAAGATAATGCATCTTAAAATTACATTAACAAGAAAGTGGAGCTTGGCATCAAACTTTCATTCCTGCTTCTGAGGTTTCTGTGTATTTCAATCACAACAAATACACTTATGAACACTGCAATATATCACCATTTCCCATTCTGCACAGATGTAAGGACCTGGACGCAAGATGACCAGGAGTCCTGTCTGATTGGCCAGATCCAAGAAATGCACCAAATCTCGGTCCCCGGTGAAGTCCTGGACCCCCTGTACTGTTTCATGGAAGTTCCAGGGCACATATCTGTGTGGAGCAAATATACTCAGTAAAGGAAGAAGATTGTCCAATTACAATAGAAGTCTGAGATTCATTGGCCTTACACTTGGATGGCATTGAGTCCAGTCATGTACATCTTGAACAGCCGATCCTTCCAGTAGAACCGTGGGATTCTGGAGTAATGAATACTGCCTGAGATGTACTGAAAAGGCTTCCCATCTTTCAGGAAACAGTTGTTCTTGTAGTCTATGGAGAATGATCTCTCTCCAGACACCTGCAAGAGAAGCAAGTACATGTAAAAGACTGGTTCATCATTCTTGAGTGAGTCTGTTATTAAGATTACATGCAGTACAGTAATAAAAGCATTTTTAAAGATTTTTTTTTTAAATTAAAAATTGTAAAAAACAAAGTCAAATAGAAAATTCTCCTCTCATAACAAGTTGAAAATCTTCAGGGAGGAACTTTTCTCTAATTGAAGTTACTGTCAGACAGCTTTACATTTCTTTCTTACCCCATTGGTAAACATACAGACATGGCTCACTAGAGCGAAGAGTAAGACACCCGTAGACATTTCTGCAGCCTTCCTGCCTCCGACGTCTAAACCTAAAACCTTTTCATCACTAACTTGTATTGTTACGACTCCAGTTATTCTGTTAGTTTTAACATTAGCTCGACATGACTGTTAACGACGGAGCCACAGCGGCTGTCCCACCGCCGTCATGTGATCACAGTGGTCGTCCTCAGGGTCCTAAACTCCGTACAATTCACCTCTACCCTGATTCCCCAAATCAAGAGGACTTCTTCTTTACTGATAATCCAATCTTCTGTTGTTGTTTCTAATTCCAGTAAACAGTTCATGTGAATCAAAACAAGCTGTGAGACTATTATATAAAGGGAATAAAGACGAAATATCCATTTGTAGAACAATTACGCCATGTCTATGGTAACGTAATACAATAATGATAATAAAAAGCAGTTTGAAAGGTTTGACTACCAGTCATCTTAACCTTTATGACAAAAATATGATAAATCCAAAATGTATCTAAAAGACTTTCTGATGTACAAGTTTTACCAAGCCAGGGATGTGGCTAATATTGGGCTCCATCAACTACTAAATATCATTTCATTCTAATATGTTTTCAGGGCCTTTATTATTATCATCCCCTGATTTACACATACACTGTATACAAATAGTGGACATAGCCAGCAAACTGCAGCCCACTGGTTTTGGACTCCCATTTTAAAGCTTCAAGTTTGGTGTTTTGGCCACGTTTGGGCCATTGCCTTCATGAGTATAACACTAGACTAGACGATAACTGGAAGAGACGATGGAGCTGGAGAGGATTTGAGATCACACAGACAGGTCACCATGATAGGGACTGCAAAGTAGCCATGCCCTAAAGCATAGTCTGATATATCATCTATTTTACTATAAACTGTTTAATGAGGTAATAAATTAGAGCATTAGGGTGTTTTTCTCGTAGAATTCCAGAACTCTTTTTACAACCACTGAAGTCGCCACCTTGTGGTCAAAAGAAGAATGTAGGTTTATTGCACCCAGACCCGAGCCGTTCATATATTATACAATCTATGGTTTTACCCTGCAAACACCGTGTCAACACAGACGACCGTTCAATATAAATAATAATAAGATCAAAAACACGTGTACAGGCCAGGAAAACAAATATATACTGT
>CAAKHC010010665.1:37656-48736 GCA_901007825.1 Macroramphosus scolopax
CCATCTTAGCTCCACTACGCCTGAATCGATCAGTTCATGTACCCTCTCCCTCCCTCTTTGTTTCCTTTGTTGGCAGGGTGTGTCCAATAACTCACTGCTCCCCTTACACAGCGGTTCCCATCCTGAGACACTCTCACATCAATTTCATTAGTGATATTCAACTACACAAGTGATTACATCATTACTTAGATTTGTTCAGTTTAATAGCGTCGCCTCTACTTTATTATTTTTTGTAAAAAAAAATGCAGGGGAACTACGACACTCTTATTAGGGTGGATCGATGACTGTGCTTGTTGTTCAGCTGGCACTCAGGGGTCACGCAATACACGGCTGGGTGCTTTTTACATAATCAAACCGCGTCCAGTTAAACGATTATCATGGCCTGGTTGTGAATAACAGCTCACAAATCAAACAGTCACTCTCAGTCAGTGGGACCTCAATCACATGTGCTCAAGCCAGAATAACCGTTACCCGACACACTCCGAGCTGCAAAAGGCTCCTTCACTCGACCTTAAGGACGGTGCCAGAGGTCTTGTTGGCCAATAATGGGAGCGTCCTCACAGACCTTCACATGTCCTTCACATGTCCTGCTCTATTTTCACGCCCAATCAAACATTTCTTGATAGCACCAGTAGATGGATAATGCATGAGGTTTATCTGCAAGTGGCCACTGCTTCTGTATATTAAAACCTTTTCTGAAGCCAAGAGTCTTGCACAAATGGATCGCATGCTGTAAGAACAGGATGTGGTCGTATGTAGGGAGTCACACATAGGATCTGTGTTTGTGCTGCCTTGCTGGTTTTTTTACAGCTTGTAAAATTGGGCACTCTAGAGCTTTAAAAATATTTTGTTGCCATGAATATCTCCCATAACTACTCCATTGTCTTCATCCTCAGTCCTTCCTCTTGTCTTCCTCAGGCCGCAGGTAAAGAACCGATAACTTGTCCTCCATTATTAAAACACATCTGCTTTCAGTTTCACACTGAACACAAACAGTTACTACTGAGCATCATACCAGCCCGGCAGGCATCCAGCTGGACACCCAGCTGATCGGATTCTTGTTTTCTGACATTAAAGAATAACCCATGATGTATTTTATCCTCCCTGATACAGTTAAAGGTTCTTTGAAAAGCCTACTGCTAAGAAGAAAAGGTTGTGTAACCAGATAACTGAACTTATGTTCCCCTTGTGACTGGACGTTATTCAGGATATATGACTGCATTGGTCCCACTTTTATGATGATCAAATGGATGTTTTGTTCTTCTTCCACTTGTCCTCTCAGGCAGAGTTAAAGAAAGCTTCGCTGTTACAATCTAGTCTCTGTCTGACAATCTGCCACAGATACATGGAGGTGTCAAGTTTATGTCTCCCTTAAAGAGTTGGTCCTCGATCATTTTTATAGGTATTGCATAGTCAGTGCAAGCAACACTGGTTGATGTCAGTCAGAGCTGGTGATGGTAGATGGTACACAAAGTGGATTGTTCCCATACAAAGCTTATGCATCTTTACTCTTCAATATTCAGCAATTTGGCTCCGATAATGATATTAATTTTTGAGTTTTAACATCAGCTGAAATATGCTGCATGTTAGCTCTACTGATCTGTGTTGTGTTGAGTGTGACTTTATTTACATGAGGTGAACAAATACATTATACAACTAAATGTAAAAATATAATCATTCCATCTGTACAATTGATATTGAATTTACTTCTACGGGATTTGTTTCATGTCTATCATGCCTATTAAGTGGAATTGATTTATCTCCCTTATAGAATATCCAACAGGCTGAAATCCAAAGTGCACCATATGCATCAATCAGGATAAATCCCAGTATTAAGTCCTTACAAGTGATTAAAGTGATTTGTGTTTCAAAATAAAGGACAAGCAGTCAAATGTCATGCAACAAAGCCACCAGTAGCGAACTGTCCAACTTTATTATGAAAGGACTTTCCTGCAATGCCCCACTATTAGCTGCTGGTTACATAACACACTGCACATAATTCGCAGGCGTAGATTGCTCGGATGTCTATTGCATTGAGATTAACTTGCGTGAGTCTGTCCACAGGTCAGCACATGTCATGACTGGACGCCTGATCTTAATAAGGCATAAGGTCGCAGATTAATAAGCTTGTTTCTTTCCTCTTGTTCTTTGGAAATGAATGTATAAGCTTGAAAGAATAAATCCTATCTGGTTAGTGGGCAATAATAACCTACTGCTTGTCTGTTCAGTAGCCAGCATGCAAACAATCATGTTTAGGGAATATTCTTGCTTCTATGCTGCATGCAAATATTTAATCTCACTGTTTAAACAATAATAATAATAATTATAACCATAATCATAAGCATAATAATCAGATCAGATGATAGTGGACATTAACAATTAAAGTTTACCCAGGATAAAAGGTTTTTAAATTTGTTTTTAATGCTCCACAGTTTAGGGTCACAACAACAGAAATCAGCCTCAAAAGATTTCTTGTGGAACACTTCAGGAACTTCTAGAAGAACGTCACTGTAAGATATGAGAGCTGCTGTCGGGACAGAAAATGAGAGGCAGTAGCTTAGTGTAAATGCTAGATTATGTAAGGCTTTGTAGATAATCACAAG
This sequence comes from Macroramphosus scolopax, assembly GCA_901007825.1. NCBI lineage: Eukaryota > Metazoa > Chordata > Actinopteri > Syngnathiformes > Centriscidae > Macroramphosus > Macroramphosus scolopax. The sequence goes on from CAAKHC010010665.1 coordinate 40,260, forward strand.
GACTTTCAAATCAATAATTGAAAATAAGGATAGCCAGATCAGCGATGCGAGCAGAGGGGTAATGAGATCTCTCTCTCTTTTTCTGCAGTGTACTGCAATGCAATTTTCTTGCAGACTTTTTAGGAGGATAAAAGTGATTTGCAAAAATCAGAGCATTTGGTTAACATCAGCATTTCAGTATCTTCTGATCCAGCAGAACCAAACAAATGTTGATACCTTGCACAGTATAAATCAGCCTACATTGCTTTGCCTTAATTAAAATAATTCAAGTAAAGTAATTTACGATGCCACTCTTTGGGTTCTTGATCGTTTTATAATCTTGATGATACAATATTTCCATCCCCTTCTCGTCTCTAATATATGTTAATGTTAATGACCTGTGACCTTAAATGTGCTTATGCCAAATTTGAAAATACAAGGTTATATTCTGCAGAAGGCAGCAAGCTTCCCTGTGCTCGATTTATATCAGAGTTTATATGGGATTCTGTGAAATTCAAACAACTTGGATTTGCAAGCCATATAGTCCAGTGTAAGCACAAAAAATGAGATTTTACTTTTTGTGTATTGGGATATATCTCGTGTCCAGAAATCAAACTTTATTTGCATATTCAGAGACTCTATATTGTTTTCAATTAGGAGGAAGAGGGGGAGATTTAGATTATATGAATGTATGACTAATACATTAAACTATAACAATGTATTCGACACAAACTAGGTTTGATATACCTAAGGATGTCTGAAGGAGAAAACAGTACAGTAACCAGTTTTTCAGCAATGAACCAATCAGCCAAAAATCAGTACATCCCAAAATGCCATATAAAACAAGCTTCCCTGTGCTCCTCTTCCTCTCTCTTCTCACCGCATGTTTGGCAGGGGAAGAAGTGGAGATAATGAGTCTCTTTATCCTCAGTAGTGCCACAGACTGTATGTATTATTTAATTGACCTGTTTTTCTTTCATTTGCCCTCTGGTTAATCTTTTCCTCTCTTGTGTGCTTCCTCGGAATAAACCCCTGTGTTGAAAAATAGAGGAAAGTGCACATCCCACAAAAGCGTCCCTTTTTTCTTTTTTTTTTCTGTGCACACAAAGAGGGCGGATGCCGAGGGGCGGTCCGCGGCCTCGAGGCCCCGCCTACGTGCATAATGTGCCGGCTTCAATGAAACGACATGGCTAGACAGCAGCAGACACACACAGCAACCGAGCCGCTCCACGGGACTCTGAAGCAGCGGTAAAGAAAACAACTTGTCTGAACTGGTCGCAAACAGAACCGCGAAGATGTTTTGTGTTTGACCGGAGAAAAGGCGACGAACAGAAGAACTTTTATCCGCCTTTCCGCGGCGGATGGAAATCATTTGGGAATACGGCTTCCTCTCCTCCTCTGCTGTGGTACCCTGAACTCAGACTACAAAGGGACGTGAGGTCGGACACTGTTTAACATGGATACATTCTTCTTAGAGGTGAGTTTGTGTTTGTATTCCTGTAAAACAACACATGATAGGCTTTGTACGACAACTCTGTTTGTTATTGATTTATTGGGGGCAGCGCGACGTCTTTGTTTTGTGTTTCCTCGTTCGCCTTTCTGGACCCGATCAGCTGCACTTTTACTCATTCAAATAACGTATCTCTTTAAAAGCACCACTTTCCACGTGTGCTCGTGTGGGATTGCGAAGTTTGAGTTTCCTTGTCAGGCAGCACCGGGCTGGTCTACAGGATGCAGCTGTGGGACCTTGATTCTGGGAACTTTAGCGTCTGAGGAACAGAACTGGTGGGCTTCAGTTTAACAGGCTCCTTAAATCCTGCCCAGATAATCTGATTAAAGACAAACTGACCTGCAGGATGTATGGCATCACTGCCGTTTATTCATGTGGTTAAAGTGTTGAGTGTGAGCCCATGTATATGGGATTTGTCATCTGTACGTACACACACACACACACACACACACACACACACACACACACACACACACACACACACACACACACACACACACACACACACACACACACACTCACACACTCACACAGACAAGAGAAACAGTGTGTGTAACTGAGGTGAGTCTCCTCTGTTCACTTCTTGCCTCTGTCAGCAGTGTCGTCCCCTCAGGGGTGTGATGTGACTCCCATTGAAGATTCAGTGTTTACAAGGTTTCCATCTGAGCTGCTCTTTATCCTCAACGGTGCTGTTGTTTCTCCTCTCTTTAATACGTATAAACATCACGCTCACACTGACATTTAAATTATAAGTCTTCCACTGCTGTGAAAATTATCTTTTTCTTTCCAAATCTCTGTTAAATCTCTTAGAATTGTCCTCAAATGCCAGTACAGGTAGAAACATGTTGACCTTAACAGTGACTTTCAATATTCTGCCCAACAGATTGAGGTGAACTAGATTCTGGTTCTTAATCTGATTTTGGCCGAGGGATATGCTGTGCAGAGGAACTTTATTAACAGAGCTCAGAGAACGCTTTTGTCATTCTGTGTTTGTCCGTCATCCTGTACCAAAACCTGGACTTCATCCAGGTTCTCTTTTTTTTTTTTTATTCTTTAATCTAATGGGGTTATGTAGTTTATTGTTTTCATCCTGGTTTATAACCATCTGCACTGATCCATGTGGCTACCAAACAAATTTATGAACTGGTTTTATCTTGAATTTAGCATACTACTTTACCACATTTTGTTTGGCCAATAAACAAAACATGCTAAATTGTGATATTTTATGTAGATTGAGTGACAACATCATAGTGTTCGGGGTGCGTACAGGACGTTCACACTATATACAGTATTGACTTGTAATTCACCACCCTTTGATGTACTATGATGCATTCATGCACATCTATTCAGAACTGAATTAAAATAAAGGAGTGACCGGCCATGGTTTTACACGACTTTCAGGTCAAGGAAGGAAGCCAGCGTCCTGAACGCCACCAGGGTGGATTTAATTAAGCCGAAAGTCTGGAAGTGAAGACTGAAGTGGATTAAATTGAGTGAACGCTGCAGAAACAAGTGCAGCTGAATAAAATAAATCTTAGGCGTGATTTATTACGGTGCTTTCAGTGAATCGGTCAGTCTGCTCTTGACAGCTTACGTGACGTGTATGTCGATGCACAAATGATATTGATTGATTAGCCTCTCTAAGCCAATTCACATCTGCACCTTGATTTAGTGATTATTTTGTTGTAGATCCAGAATATTGATCTGATCCTCTGTTTACTGAGCGTCTCTGTCAGCGTGCTCCTGCATGTCATTGTTCATGATGATGAAAATGGCACCATTGTTAACATTACAGTTACCCTACAAGCAGGTACAAGGGTGTGAGGCCAGAAGTTAATCCATTCTGTCCATCAATGCAAAACCTCTACCCACACACACAAACACTTGTCAGTGCTTTCTTGTCTGTACCGTGTCATCCTAGACTTCTCTGCATCAGGGAATACGACCCTGATGTACCGGATCTCTCTCTTTCCTCCCTTCACAGATGAAGATTGTTAGATCGCACACCCAATCCCACGGACACATTAACAGCAGAATTCCTAATCTCTTTTATGCCTTTGTCGAACATCCTGTTGACGATGCTGAAGCCCAGCTATGTGCATTTCTAAACTTGGTAATCAGTTCCTCTAAATCAGCAGCTGCTACACAGTGAAGCCAAGTGAAGACCTCTCCATACCCGTCATCTCCTTCCTAGCAGAGCCTTGCATTACAGATTGAATTCCTCGCTCTAAAATATATTCTGTCAAGCGGGAATCCTAGAGTCCCGACCCTGACCCCTGACATTCCTGGTCATGGCCGCCTGTCATCCATGCATTGTAAAACTGAGGTGACAAGGCTTTAGGTTTCACACCATCACTAGTGCAACCCCACGCACGCAGACACCCACATTCTCCCCATCCCAAAACATCCCTCACTGCCCTATTTTCTGTCTCGCTCTTTGAAGCCGGAGCCGTGGATCGGCATGCTCAGTGCGCATTCTCCGTTGAAATGGGTAATGTGAGAAAGGCCAACCTGCTCCTAAGGGGTGGACTATTTTTTGCGATGGTGGAGTCTTTTCTACCCAGTTGTCACTTCCTGCAGCTGCCCCTTTAGTGCTAGATCATCCACTTCACGTCCAGCCATGCAGACGGCCGATTTAGTCAAATGTGGAAGTCAGGAAGTGAGGATAGGATGGAAGGAAGGAAGGATGGAAGGGTGCGAAAATGACGAATGGCTTGCATTCCTTTTGAATGTTTTCTGAGCTGCTGTTTTTTTCTTGTAAATAATTCTGAAGAGCTTCCTGTTTGCACTATTGCATGAAACGGTGGATTCCCAAACAAGGCCATTAAGAGTGTTGTGTGTTGAGGTCGTGGTGAATGAAAAGGACCGGTTGTTCATGGACAGACAGAGGGAGGTATTATTAATGCAGCGGTTCATGTGTTTGTCAGCAGAACTCTTTAAGCTTGCGTACAGTCTGGAGGTGGTTTAATCTCTTTCAAGATCTCTAGGACGAATTGCCAACAGCTATGGTCTGACCGCACACCAAATAACACGGGTGATTAGTCTCATGATGAAACAGATGCCAGCATGCTTTGATTTTGTCAGGTGACAGCCTAACCTAACCTAACCTAACCTAACCTCGGCGACTGTGTACCGTTAGCTAGCATCGCCGCTAACTTCTCTGCTATTGCACACTATGCAGAAGGTTAGCTAGCTAGCTTCGTTCTCCTGAGTTTGTTCTCGAAACATGAGGTGTACCCTTACATTGATCACTTTCCTGTCAATGACACACAGACAGGCTCTGACATAACCTAGGGAGTTAATCAGTAGTTTGCCCACTAATGTATATCGTATGTTAGCTAGCGGTAATGCTAGTTACTATTTCAATCGTTCTATCTTTAATTCTTAACACTGCTGTTCAAGAGATATCCTCTCTACATCCTCTTCTTATAATCATTGCGAAACTCTATTATACTCTTCAAATTGTAGCCTTATGTATATTATTGCTGTGGTCTTTGAATCGGCTCTACTCAAAGGTCCAGAGTAAACAAAGATGGCCCCTGAGCCCGGTCCTTGTTGTAACTGAAAATAAGTTAAATAGCATAATAAATATTTAACTACTACCCATGGCTAATAAATCTGTTCTTTTCAGCTGGTTAGCTTGTGTTTGCAGTGCTTGTGACACTATCAGTAACCTGACCTCTGTTTATCAGTGAGCTGAGTGCTGTGATAACCTCCTACTGACACCACGCTGTTGACTTTAGCTTCAACCTGCTACATTACCAAGCTCCTCCACAGATAAAGCCCTCTGTGTTTGTTGTGATTAGGGAGAACGTCTTCATCGACAAATAAACGCAGCAAAGGACCTTGTCGTCCTGTCTATTAGCTCATGATGATGGACAAACAAGAGCTGTATCAAGTCCACTTAATATTTGCTTTCACAGAGTCTCTGGTGTTCTAGCTGCTTCTCCAAAATGCAAGCAAGTTTTATATCCCATTGAATTTATTTTATCCGAGAACGCGGCTTGGGCAGCGCTATAGTGAATCCAGACGGATGTCTCATCACAATGAGATGTGCAGCACATCTGCTCTCCAGGTCCTGAACTGTCGGTCTGGTTTCACTGCAGTGTGGCGACGTTGTTTTACCACCAGATAAACGACATTTAAAGGGGTTTATAGGTGAAACTGAAGTAAAACCTGCTTTCATTGATCCATAAGAGGTTCCCAACACTTCCAAACGAGGTGGAAGCTGTGCGCACTAACTTTTAGCAGCACTTTCCTTTTTTTTTTACTTGTTGAATAAACAAGGTGAACACGTAACTCTGTGAGCCAGACTAGCAGTTTCCTGGCTTTATGTCAGCTTCCAGCTTCTGGCGGAAGCTGCATATTTGGACACTGGTAATGATCTACTCATCTTAGACTCGGTAAGAAAAGCAAATTATTTTCTCATAAACTGTTGCAAGGTTCCTTTAATAGCTGACCCCCACTGACTGATTCTGGTATGCAGCCCCTCATTAATCCCTCTCCCTCCCGTGCTAAAGGGTTTGACTAATGACCATTTTTCAGATTCACGAGATGCAGCTCATGTAACGTAATGGGTTGATGCTCTATGTCCACTCCAACCACCCATCCTTCCTGTCCTCCCTGTGTGCCTCTGCAGCCCTCACAGGGCAGGCCTGGGTGTGTCATTCTCTGAAACATAAATGACCTCAGGGCAAATCACTAATTTGCCTCCTCAGCAAGGCGATGACGAAGGAGAACATCCTCTGAGCACCAATGTTAAAAATGAAACATACAGTCAAGATATTTCTGGACTATTAATGTAATTGCTTATTATTTTTAAAAACAACTTGTATACTGTAGGTTTCTAACTGAAGGTCAGTAATACCCCCGTACCTCGCCAGCAGGTGAAGCTTGACTCTAAAACCAGGTCAGTCCTGCACTCCATAAAATAATAGAATGTATTTATAGCAGATTTGCGTGCAGTGTATTTATCTGGGATACTTATCCAGAGAAAATTAAAGTTTCTGTTTACCGCTGCTTACTCTGGCACATTAAAGGTCTCTTGGCCTTGACCTTGGCTGCCGTACCTGACAGACACTGGTAGCCGGTAATAAGTGTATTTTAAATCCTCTCTGTTCAGAGGTCTCGTCTGGCAGCTTAATAACAGCCAACCTGTGATTACTCCTCCCAGCCCAGATGTTGACTTTCCTTTTTTGCCCCCTATGATTACTGCACACAGAAGCAGCCCATTATGGGATGGTGTGTGTGTGTGTGTCTTCTCACGTTCACATTTCATATTCCTGTGTGTGTAAGTTCAACAAAATTCAACAACCACAAGGTACAAGCTAAAGGTAATAAATATAGAAAATGAAAAACTCTCATGATGAGAATTATGCCACAGTTGCTTCAGGTTTAATTGTCAGGAGGAACATCCAGCTGGGTTTAATCACATGTCCAACCAAAGAGTCAAATTGGCCTCTTGGTGCATAACACAGGCAAGAAGCTCGGCATGGTGCAACGCACAGTCATGACGTTGGTATTCCAATCCGTTCGAAGTGTTGTTTATTAGGCGTGAGTGTGTGTTGTTAACCCTGAGGCTTTAGTAGTATGAGCCAACAGGATACCATGCCTCAAATCAGGAGGAATGTTCCATTGTTTCGTGGCTCTGTGTAGGCTTACGTATGTATGTATATCTCTCTCGTCCTCATTGTAAAAAAAGAAAAATACAGATGTCTTTCTCACCAACGCACACCCGGCCAATTTCTGTCTGAAGAGGGAGTCACTTTCTTAAAGTTTAGGAAATAGATATAGTAATAGATCACTGATGTCATCCCCATTTTTCCTTGTGACTCGATTATCTAAATTCATAAAATGCTTTAAATGTGATAAAGTATACGCAGGTTTATCCAGTGATGGAAACCGTGACCGCATTAAAAGTAGCACCATGTTTTTGTGTGAGTAAATTTATTGTTAAACTATTCAATGTCATTTGCTTATTTCAGCAATACAAACAATCCAAAACAAGAGAGTGTTGGGACTGCAAACCTCCACCAAGGCTGAAACCCCCCAAACCTAATGTATTTCAGCATGTAGTGTTTTTAATCATAAAAACAGATTAAAGGATTAATTCACTAAGTGCATATATTACGGCCGGCACGGGTCGTGAGCGAAGGTCAAAGACAGTGTAACTGGACCCTGGCCACTGAACGACGGCTCCGCTCACCCTTCACACCACCATCCTACTGGCCGTGCCCCAGACGCCTCCCACGGGCAGTCTCCTCGGTGTCTGACCGTCCTGACTGAGCATTCCGGGGATATATCTGGGATTCATGCTGTGTGACCCCCAAACAGTCATCAGATTAGCACAGGGGATTGAGTAACCCGGTGACAGACGGGAAGAAGAATGGCAGTTGCCTCTGTAGATATTCAATGTCAGGAGGTTTAGCTTGACAATCCAATCAAACATACAGTGATCACATCATTTGTTGCCTCCATGTCCCATCCTGAAACCAGTTCAATTGTTTGGAAAAGGTCAAAAGTCACCCGCAGCACGGGGTTATATTTGATCTCTCAAACAATAGTCACAGAGATCTAAAACAATATATAATATAAAAACTGTTCATCTGAACAATTGATGTGCAGATTCTCTTCAATCCCCTCGGCAGCAGCATGGCAGATTAACTCCATTAAAAGATGACGGTGAGATGCTTCTAACCCCCTGGAGACACACCATCAAACACATGCCGATGATCTCATACCCTTCAAAAAACATAGAAACCTGCAGGTTCTCGCTAGATTTTTATTGTGGCCTAATTGTTTCATTAAGGACATTAATGAAAATGTTTTAAAAGACGGTTTGAAAATATAGCTAAAATATAGCTTTTAAATATGAATATGAAGGAGGTCATCATTCAGTCAGGCTGTTGCCTCCAGGCCAGGTTTACTTCTCCGTATAGGACCTCTGCAGGGGGTACCAGCACCCCCCCCCCCCCCCCCCCCCCCCCCC
>CAAKHC010010665.1:48756-82943 GCA_901007825.1 Macroramphosus scolopax
GGGGGCCCCCCCCCCCCCCCCCCCCCCCCAATCAGACAGGGAGAAGCCATGTTTCCCATGGGACCTCTCCTCATCCATTAGCTAATTTCTGATCAGCTGATGCCCCCATCATTAATTCATAAGTCTTCCAGCACAGATGCTGAAGGTTGCCTTTAATCATCTGATTTCTCCCCTCAGTCACCCACCCTGCCCTTCCCCGCCCTCACCCCCTGCTGGTTGGTTGGCTGACGTTCTAGTGGCACAGAGGAAACAAAGACAATGTAGACACAATGTAATTCCTTCGATTACTGTTGGTCTGATTTATTCCTTATACTGCTTGATAAATATATATATTATGTAATTAGCTATGGGGCAGCAGCCTGATGTCTACAGAGCCCAACACTGTTTCACTGGGCTGCTAAAGGGAATTCTGGGAACATATACAATGACACTGCTGACTGCTGAATGGCAACATAAAATGACTGTTTAATTTCATTATAGTTTTAGTTTAACATTCCCTATGAATGTCAGCATAATCTATACAAACCAAGCTGAGTCAGAATGCTGAGACAGGAAGTAAAGTCTGTCTGTGTTTGGGATGAGACATGATGCGCAGTAACTTCCAGTTGAGGTCGTGCGGTTTGTCGGTCGTCCAGCTCTCACCCCACTGGAAAGTTTGGGGCCAAAGACCTTGAGAGACCTTTGCCCAGATTCTCGTCCCAGGCACACACACACACACGTTATTCTTGTTTAATCCCACCAGCTTCTTACCGGATTCCTCCTCGTTTCACCCTCTCAGCATTCAGGAGATTTGATTTAAATTCTTGAATTTGGCTTTGGTGCCTTTTTAATGGACAAAGCAAAAAGAAACTCCAACATTGTTGCTTGTTTTAATAATCCAGTGTGCAGGCAACAGTCTTTCTGTCTGTATTAGTTTCCTCCTACAGTCCAAAGACGTGCACAGATGTGGATTTTATTCTGGATAATCACAATATTATTTCTTATTTCTTTTGAAAACACACTCTGGCAACAAATGGCGGTTATTTATTTAATTAATTGAACTCTGGTCGGCCAGTCAATGTTCTGGACTGCACATCTGTCTTGACGCCCTTTGTGGGGTCAAACAGTGACTTGGCCTTCTGCCTCTCTATTGTCATGATAATGCCGCTACGTCTCGGTATTTGAGGTGTCAATTGTGTTCTGAGTCACAGTCCTGACTTGTTGAACCTTTAAACGAGATGCCTGATAGGAAGCCATTGCAGAAAGGTCATTTAATCATTGACAGCAGCTAGAGTTAGACTGTATATGTGCCGATGTGTGAGGTTCATCCTCCTCCGTGACGGGGCACAATAAACTAGCGTACTCGTCCATCAGCCATGCAACAGTACAGGGCAGCAGTCACTCACCACTCCCTGAAATAACCTTATCATAACTAATTGCTCAACTGTTTCTAAGTGGAACAAACAGGTTGACTTAATTAGCTTTCCTTTGTGCCGGCTGATCCGATAACCTGACACCGCCTGCTCTCATGTCCACCTGGACATCGGAGAAAAGAGCCCTTGGCACCTTTTCCTGTGTATGCACTTAAATATTTCAGGCTCATTCATTAGCAAATCTCTAAACTGCATGTCATTATACAAGCTGCAGTCAATCGGGCCACCAGATCTGGGTTCACATCACTCACCCTCTGTGTGGTTTGTGTGTCTGACAAGCACGATGGGACATTGACGTGCAGTCTATCTTTGCGGGTCAGATTACCACTGTCAGGCGGTTCGCCCGCAGCAGGGCTACACGTGCTCAGTGACATGCAGAAGTGAGAATTAAAAATTAGCCTGAGCTGCACTTCTCATGGCAGCAGTTCAGCTGCGCCTTTTTAATGGAGCCTTTAAAACATCTGCGAGGCGGAGTCACAGGGTTTAATGACATGTGGTAATTAAACAATTCATTGCTCATTACAAAATAAAAGCTGTGCCTTACAATGATTATTATACAGGAAGTGGTGACACTGTTTCAGACAGAATGGTCAGCTGTGCTGCACCAGGTGACTTAAGCATGGGGGGCCTGACATGGGCTGATGAGCGTGCCCCTTTGCGTCCCAGCTGGCCTTTGTTTGGGATATTTCCGCCTGGTTAACTTGCGAGTGCTCAGTCAGAGGTGGTTGCCTTTGTCCCGTCTTACCGACTCTGTGATGGAGGGGACAAGGGGGAGGAGCTCTGCTGAGACCATCTGTTGCTGAGGCAACTCTTTCAACACACACAAACTCAAATACAAAGACTCAAACATCCTGACAAAAACATCTGTTGGCTTTCTTGAGCCCTGAAGTCACCGCAGAACCCCGACGCACACGGGACGAAATGTCACATTTGTGCAATAGAATCTATTATTTCCAGATTCCCCGCAGCGAAACAGTGAACTCTTCCTCCTTCTACTGAGCCTTTATTTCAATTTGTACCTATCTCTTTATCATTTTTTAACCACACGGGTGTATTTGCGCTGCAGACACGAGAGGCCAATAGCTATTCTATTATAAGACTGAGGTACATACGTGATGGTTAGAACTGAAACCAAGACCGCAAGAATCGAGGGCCTTCTTGTTGTAAGGCAGCAGTGCTAACCACTGACAAACCGTCCTGTTTCATATGTGCAGTAACTATTCTGTCTGAAGAGTTTAATGTTCCTTTATCCATAACATTGTGATAAGGCATCTCTGAGAAAATACATGTTTCTGATGACACAAATACCCTAACAGTCAGTAACTCGACCGTTCAAAAAGATGGAAAATACATAGTTGCATCACTGAAATATCCTAATTGAGGCAGTATGGGTGCCTTGGCTTTCCCACTGTCTTATCCTGTGTAACTTCTAATGTAACGCTTGTACTGTTACAGTCTGCTCACTGCATATTTCTACACTCTGTCAGACCCAGTTGCAGTCAAGAGTTCAGCCTCCAATACCAGTAAGCCGAAGACTACCAGTAATATTCCGCCGATTTCCAGTTACATAACAGCAACTGATCTTCTTAAAATCTATAGAGTAAACACTATTAATCTCCCCACCGGACCTCAGCAAACTCGCGTGAAGCGGCTTTTCCCTGAATAGGCCAAACATGCCAAGCTGGTACCAGGCAGACACCGTCGGCCACTGGTGTGGTCGCCATAGTTACCTACAGTCCCGTATTACATTGCAACTGTGTTAATGTGCGGCCACGTGCTGGATAACACCTCAGTAATATTTGTGTCCCGGTGTTTCTGTTTGTCTGCCTCCAGACAATAGAAGGCGAGGCATTATCAGGTGCCTGCACCCTTCCTCTTCCCCCTCTCGCTCCCCCCTCAGCCTCCTCTTCCTAATTTTACACGACCCCCTTTTATCCAGCTAAACGTCCCCTGCGGTCGGGGAGAGCCACATTTAGCTCTGCTCCATTAGCCGAGAAAAGGAAAAGGTGATGATGGAAGTAGGTTTAGGAGGAGACCCTTTGTCCAAGAGGGAAACCACAAAAATAGTCTGCACTGTTTGAAGAGATAATCTAATAGATTTAGAACATCTAATAACATTAACTGTACTCTTTCTGTAGTTTGTTTTTGCCCCGTGGATGCAGAGTGTGTGTGTGTGCACACGTGGCAGGCTGTTTTAAATAGTTAATGAGGATTGATGCCTGGAAGTGGTGACCTTGTATAAGGTTTCCTACTGGAATCCATGCGTATTGATCCTTTAAGTTTCATGCTCCGTTGGACACAATATCCTTTCTGCACCGTGTTTCTACTGACCACTTCAGTGGGGAGACCTTGTGATGATTCATGGTGTGGTGGTTTAGATCCTATAAATAAAGCTTCAGATCCAGGAGCCTTCCAGTGAATTCCAAAGGGTTCAATTTGTATTATTTCACTTTCATTGTTAAACCAAAAAGCCCCAGAATTGTTTACTTTTGACCCTGACGAACGTGGATTTAGTCATCACACAAGATCTTCAGTTCAGACCGTACAGACGTTCTCTCTCTCTCAACCACGACTGCCAGTAAAGTGCAGCCGGTTCTATAAATGTACCTTCCACCACTGTAAGGAAATGACGGTTCATCAGACCAATCAGCCTCAGATTCCTGTTATTGCTCCAAGCAAGCGGGCTGCGAACACAAACAAGATCATCATCCTCACACCCACTGATTTACAGCAGTGACGGGAATCTTGTTGCAGTTTGCTTGATTCAAGAAAATAAGAAGATTTGCAGAAAGTGCATCAATTCTAAAGTGCCATTATATTGAGTAAAGTCTGTGTGCGAGACTCTGAATGATTGCTGCCAGCGCTGCATGTAGGCAACCTACTTAAAAGGCAGTTTAAGAAGAGGACAGCAGTGCCAGGTTGACGTGGTAAGGGAGTAGCTATGTGGCACAGAGCGGTGAGCAATGCTGAAGGGAACAAAAATGAAAGAAATACAGTGAGAGGAGAAAACCAGAGGGCGTAATCCCTGCTTTTCTAGAATAATCTCCGCTCTCTCCACTAACTCAGCAGCTATTAGTCACTTGGTGTCTTCATAATAGACGTAAATATAACAGGGAAAAGAATTAATTCTATTTCCGGAGTGACTTTTGCCTCCCTTCAGTAGATGTTTAATGGGAGTTAAGCTGTGTTTGCTGGTGCTAATAGCTGTTGTGTTGTCTGTTGTGTTGCAGGGGGCCCGAGTCTGGCTGAGACACAAAGAACAGCTCCTCCCCTCCACCGTCAGCTCCTGTGATGACGCGTCTCTGGTGCTCACCACCGACTATGGGAAGGTAAGAAGACTGAATCACTGATATACTGCCAATGATTCATTTGAAACATTCCCACACACTCATGCTTCCTGCCTGTCTGCACCACACTCGTCTTTATTGGTTTAAGGATTTAGCTTCTTTATGTTTTCATTATTCCCACATCGTCTTATAAACCCATGACCTCCAGGAGATGCTAATCTCTATACACAGTTATCTGCATATGAATCAGAAGAAAACAGAATCTGGAGGCGAGAGACAAGACTTTAGGTGTTCTGGTGTAGTCCGAGCGGGCTTTGGTTCCAATCAGGTAAAAAGTCCTGGTGAGAGCAAAAGAGGTGGAAGACATGAGCCGAAAAACAATCACAAATCCACCTGATGATGATGATTCAGCTGTTTCTGTTTATCCACATTCATATATCCAGTCAGACATTATATCCCAACTCCATTATCATATCTCAGGTTCCTCATCGGACTGTAACTATAAACAGCTGAAGGAAGAGGAAGTCTCGGCCCAGATACACTGGGAGCCCAAGTTGAGCTATTTATTATCTCACATAATTAATAAAATGTCTGTGCACTCTACAAGCCTCCCCTAACCTACAATGAAGAAGGTTGTATTAGGACGTGTGAGGGGAGTGACCCAGTAAGAGAAGTTCAGTTGTCAGTACACATGTTTCATCTCGTGGCCCGACTGTGGGCTCAACACCTTTTGTAATAAAGTAAGAATGACAGGAATGGGGCTCCTTGTCACCGGTCGGAGCTGATCTGTTTGGCATTACATGGCCTTTGTGTCTGGAGGAAATCCTGTGAGAGGGAGAGAGAGAGAGAGAGAGAGAGAGAGAGAGAGACTGCATGGATCAATGCTCTGCACGCAGCAGAGAGAGAGTGAGCTTGTTGTGACGGACATATTTAAAAATAGATCAACAATTAGCTTCCATTCTTATCGTTTGTTGTCAACAGATCCTGCATGTTTCTGACCGTCCGAACTGAAAATCCCGCAGGTCAGCGACTTAGGAAGGAACAGGGTAGGGCCCAGGATCAAGATGTATCGCATCACTTCCACATCCAGCCTGCTGTTTAACCTTCCTAACCTCAAGCCGACGCCCACAGGCTGTTATCACCTTATCCTGCAGCTATACACAATGTTTTATCGTCTTTCTAGAGCCGGGCCGACACTGGATGTTGCACCAGCAGAGCAAACACAACACAATACTGTTAAATATGCTTAACCATGCATACTACAAACTGATACATACATTTTACATATAAAATATTCATGCGAAAGGTTACAAAAATGTGTTTCCTGACATGTCGCAGTGCAGCACGAGAGTGACGCTCACATGTGTATTACCATCTATAAAACAACATCTTTGTGATCAATGTACAAAAGGTAGACTCATAAAGGAGAAGGGAACATTTGAGGTAATTTGTGTGCCCTTTGCTGACAGTCTTTGAGGTTCCCGTGGTCAGCGGTGGGGATATTTGTAGCGTGAGAATTTAAACAGAGTTACAGCCGCGGCTCTGACGGGCGGAAATATCGTGTGTCACAGATCCATACGAAGGACACGTGAGCTCAATGTGTTGGTCATCTGGTGATGGTGTGTGGACGCCCCCTCTGGCTGCAGGTTACACAACTCTGGAGCCAGACTGACAGGAATGTGAGACTGATAACAAGAATGTCTGTTAAGTACCGGTGGCTGACCTCATGTGGCCCGGTGGAGAGTTCGTATCTGCACTGGATTATTTGCATTTCTGTCGTAATCTTTATTTAAACCAGCAGACTGCTATATGTGTCAGGCTGTCTTTTGTGTGTCCTGGTGTTTCTATATCCAGGTGAGATGTCAGAGGCTGTTAATAAATGTACCCTGACAGCTTCCCCCCCCCTCCCTCAGGACTGTGATATACCATTATCCATTGCTTCAGTGCTCGCAGCAAGGTGCTGCTCTAGTCTAAGTGCTCCTCTTGCAGCCCCTGGAGAGCAGTACCAGAGTGTCTTTGGCTCTAACAGGCTGACCTGGCTGCTGTCACATTAACCATCATATCAGCATTCATCATTGTCTGATGGCTGGTTCACCACAGACCTCAATGAGAACAGGAAGACCCGGTCGACACACCGAAGCTAAGAGCTCGGTGCCTTGTGTGCTGTGTGTGTTTGGACGCATGCGTCCGTCTTTGTGTGTGTCTTGTGATGCCAGATGGCACCAGCTGGATTAACAGTGTGCGATTTATCCCCAGAGGTTTGAGCACATGTAAAGAAAAGCAAGACGAGGTTCTGTCACCTGAACTAAATGGTTATTCAAAGAGAAATGAAAGGTCGTTTCCTAGTTGAAATTACTTAACTGTGAGAATTGTGAGTTAGTTAACGAAGGATATTTGTTACCGACAGTGTCAAGATGCCACATTGAGCTTCAAGCAGCTACAGTATGATTTAAACACCACAACCACCTCATTTAGTTTTCTTTGCTATATTACGTCATGACGCAAAAGTAGTTTTGTCACCTTATGCGCAGATAAAAAACATAAAATAAGAATGAACAATATTTCTTTAGACTAAGTGAAAGAGATGAAGCCTGTTCAGGCGCCGGAGACATAAAGTCTCTGAGGTTTAAAAAAGGGTCATTGATGGCCCCTCAATCGTTTCTGCATTATTGATCAATGGAGCTATTATGTGACTGTAGCGCATTCATAAGTGCGCTTGCAGAAAAAAAACAGGCTCACACAAACATTATTGTGAACATCTGTGTCAGTAAAATACTTGTTTGGGACTTGAGCATGAAGATACGACCTCATGTCTCAGTGAGTTGTGTTAATAATGTGTCAACTATGAGTGTGCACCTGACTGTTTTCATTTCACAATTTGCACCATTAATAACTAACACCCATCCCGTCTCTCCCGGGTGTGGGTGTGACCCCCCTCCAGCAGCAAGAGAGTCAGACTGAGTCGAAAACAAGGGAGAGACAGACAGCGATGAACAAGACAATATTTGTCCTTACAAGCCTGTGACTTGCTTTCTGTCCATGTGTCCTCACTGAAGGCTTCAGTAGAACGAGCCGTCCGCTGAGCCACCGAGCCGCTGATCCACCGAGCCTGACCCCGCCTGTGTGTGAATACTCAGTGGAGCTGCCTGAACAAAGCAGCAGCAGCAGCAGGGTGTGGTCTCCGTGAGCAGGAAACAAAAGCAGACGGCGTCTCAGCTGCAAGAAAGTTTTAAAATTCAGACGGCTGCAGATGCTTCAGGAAAACTGTTCCTGTAACACAGTCTGTATCATTATGGTGAGACTGTATGTCAGCTTAGTTTGATATCAGTGTGTTAAAACCACGAGGTGGCACCAAGAAGAATAAAAACAGGCTGTGCATGTTTCCAGCTTGTTTTATTCATGTCTGATATCTTTATGTGATGTATAATTATCGGACTATTCTACTGGGATGTTGATTTACAACACACATGTAAAACTGCATCATAGCTGTTATTTGTAGTCACATGGCTGATAGTTAATGTATAGTGTCAACACCACGCACTGTAGGGGATTATTGATTAGCACAATGAACAACCTCGATAATCAATCTCATAGCACATGTTGTTGTTAATGGCATGAAATGATCCGCTCGGCTTGTTAACGTTGACAAAGTGACATTGATAATTGTGTGACAGGGCTGCTGTGGACAAACAAGAGTCAGGAGCACGTATGGAATAATCACTGTAGTAAGGAATAAGGTTCCTACAGAGTTAGGCAGTGACAGATTTGGAAAGAAAGAAATATTGAGAAATGCTGTGAGGGCAAAGCTCAGTGACACGTCTGAGGAATGAGACAAAGAATAAAACAAAGCAATAAAAATCCCCACGTAGGGGCGAAACGGAGGAATGTGCAGCCTCTCCTGAAGCAGGGAACTCCCGCTCCGCTCTCTCTGAACATCATCTGATGTTTCATGAAAGTCTCCCCGAGGCCACTTGTGTGAAATCTGAACAGAACCGCTTCTCTTCAGAGATCAAAAACACAGATAACAACACATATGTATCAAGTATCTGGAAATATATGAGTTGTTTTAATACACAAAACCCTTCTGGAGGGTTGATGGATGTAAAGACATCAATCACATTAAGTAACTGAAGTCAATGAATTGAATTAAGTGAACGATTGTTAAATTGTAACTCTGATTTGGTTGAAGTGAAGAAGCCTGTTTACGAGTCGGGCCCGGGGTCAGCGGTGAATCCAGAGGACGAGGGGGCGGGGCCTAGTGACAGCTGGCTGTAAATCTGCTCCGCGGGGTGACATCATCGCACGTGCGGCCTCCCTCCCAGTGTCCCCATCCTTCTCCAAAACCTTAATTTTCACAGATGACCGCATTGTTATTGTGCCTTTATTTCGGTGTCCGCCCATTCTCCAACGACCGTCTGAAGCTGCCAGACTAGGGTCGGTTTACAGTTTTAAATATTTAGAAAGCCTTTCCCTCATGCTCATATACCATCGATAGTGAAGTTGTTATTTAATACATTACATTAGTCAGCCTGAACACAATATGATTTCCATTATATCTACAGTGTTCTGTCGTAGGAGGTCTGCAGGCTCTCTTCTGGTATTATCGACATTTTTTAAAGCTGCACTCATCAATATTTGTATTAACAACGTGTCAGATGTTACTATGTGCTAATGTGTGAGAAGCGTGCTGCTCGGATCGTCACGGCCTTGAAGATTCCGTCAGCTCTGCATCTTTCGGCTCTGCGGTTTGGACTTTACTGCGCTGCTCTGACTCACTCTCACAGCTCTCTGCAACCTTATATTCAAGTCTAAAAAGAAGCTGGCTTCAGTGGAAAAACTCTTTAAAAAGGGACCGGCCCGGCCTGCCAAATGGACCAAATGGCAAGAAGAAACATTCTGTGGCTGAAGCAAAGTGAGCGTAGCAGATCATTTAGCAGAGAATATGAATATTTCCCTCAGGAGCTGGTGGAAACAAGAAAAGGAGCTACTGAGTTCTTTCCACTGTCCAAAGCTGCCAGAAAATGAACATATACTGCTTTTTATATGCAATATGTGAAATTGAGGCCGTTATTTAAATGTTTCTGTCCATTAGAGGAAAGTTTTAGTATCTCAGATACATTTGTTTTACCTCCAAAGATCTATTAAACCTTCAGCCACCTCCTGTCAGGTGCCAAAGAGCCCAAACAGACAGTTTGCGGTGACTCAGCAGTTTTCGTTCCCAAATGGGACACGATATAATATAACGTAAGAGCCAGCAGTAATGCACTGGGACGCCACAACCCTCAGCCCCTTCGGTATCGATCCTCCCCATCAAGTGACCACCGCGGTCGTCGGCCCTCTTATCTCACGTCTCATCCATCAGTGTTCTGCCTCTACGTATCGCCCCGCCGCTGCTTCCTCTCATTCCTTCCTTTGTCTTCCTCACTTGATCCACTTCAAGTCCTCCCTCTAAAACCTTGAATATCGAGATAAGGACGTCCTCGGGGATTTTAACAAACCGCTTCGTCTGCCCTTATTGCAGGAATGTGAAGTTTGTACAGAAACTAAGTAGTGTGTTGATTCGGGTATCAGTTCGATTGGGGGATTAATGTTCAACCAGTCAGGTATGCCGGCACACAGCAAGGGTTCCAGTCCGTCACCTTTACCTCAGTTATCAACACCTAAATCTGTCCTGTCAGCCATGCATGTATGTGCTGTGGTCATAGAGGAAGACTGATGTTGATGCCAGCAGTCTTCTTCAGATCTGTGTTAACATGCCTCCCCGGCCTACGTGTGCCTCCATCCCTGAAGTCGTGTTAATGTTGTGCAAGCTGCTGGATCTGATTTCTACTTTAATTGTAATGTTCATCATTGTGTAATGTGTGTGTCGTCCCAGGTGATCCACCTGCAGAGGGCGGAGCTGAACAGAGAGATGGTGTACCCCATGCACCCCACCAGCATCGACGGAGTAGCAGACATGTCCACGCTAGCAGAGCTGCATGAAGCCGCCATCATGCACAACCTCTTTCTGCGATACAAGAGAGACAACATCTACGTAAGCTATCACACGATGTTCATCTGTGAGCACGGTTACCGTGCAGCCCTCACCATGCGCCCGGCATGTGTGGGTCCATTGTGTTGCCCAGGAGTGTATTGATCTTAATCCGAGGATGCACATCACATCACAACGGCGGTGGAATTTCCCATTTCAAGTATCAACAGGAGGAAACATCAGCTTTTACTGTATTTTGAATGTAAGATGACTTCAGAGGAGCTGGAAGATCTGAACTCACCTCAGCTGTAACTGTTGCAGTCCATCTCTTCTCTACATGTGTGAACTGAAGAAAACACTTTTGGTATCTTGTTAGAAGTTACATACACAGTTATTAATTCAACAGCAGGGAATGTTCTAACAAGATACTGGACCTCCTTGATCGCACTGCCGGAGTCCAGTTTGTTTCTTTGGAGTCCGTCTTCCTGCCAGGTTTATTTTCATGGCTGAACACTAAAGTCCCTTTTGAAACATTATCCAATCTTTATTGATAGAATCATTCCCCTCAGACACTTTGTTTTTGAAATCCTATCTCATAAATTCTTCTCAGAGGTTTCGCCTATTTTCATCTGTATGGCATCGCGGATCATTACTGTGGAATTACGACCCACAAACACACTTCTGTGAGGCTCTTCTTGAGTGGATCCAAAAATATTACCAGCCTTAACGAACTTAGTGCAAACTAGGTCATCCCTCATAGTTGATCATAGTATTTCCTAAGAGCATCACTGACTACAGGAATCTGCTGCTGTTGTCACTGCTTGTTCAGTAATGAGAGAATTCTAGTAGAAAATTTATCTTTGCCTTCCTCTTTTTCTTTTATCCTCTCCTCTCGTCTTCCCCTCCTCTCTTATACTTCTTCTTCAACCCCGTCAGACCAACATAGGTTCAATCCTGGCGGCTGTGAATCCCTATAAGCAGATAGCAGGTCTGTACAACAGCACGTCAGTTGATTTGTACAGCAAACACCAGATGGGGGAGCTGCCTCCTCATATTTTCGCCGTTGCCAACGAGTGTTACCGCTGCCTGTGGAAGAGGCACGACAGCCAGTGTGTTCTCATTAGGTAAGGACGAAGAGAAAGTGGCAGTAGGGACGATATCATTAAGAAGAACTTAGAAATATACATTTTTACTGATCTGATCTCTTCGTCTCTGTCGGACTGCGTATCTTCAGTGGAGAGAGTGGTGCTGGGAAGACAGAGAGCACCAAGCTGCTGCTGAAATTCCTCTCAGTGATGAGTCAGAACTCAGCAGGTACTCCTGCATCAGAGCGGACCACCAGGGTGGAGCAGGCCCTCGTCCAGAGCAGGTACCGTATGACCCCTTGACCTCTGACCGCTGAGGCTGTTCGCCTTTCAAGATTCCAATTCAAAGCTTTTTTTGCTGATGAATACAACACACAATACTTAACACACAATACTTATCTGACATGCAATAACTTCATATTGTTAAGTTACTGACACGCTCTGCACAAGAAAGAGGTAAATGTAAAGAAGCTTTTAATCATGCAGAGTTAAAATATCCAAACAGACATCTGTTTGATTACTTCATGGCTTGTCTTTTGTCTGCAGCCCCATCATGGAAGCTTTTGGCAACGCAAAGACCGTGTACAACAATAACTCCAGTCGCTTCGGGAAGTTCATCCAACTGCACTTTTCCCAGAATGGAAACATCCAGGGAGGCTGCATCATCGACTGTATCCTTCAACAGTGCAGTTGTACTGTAAATGAAATGTATCTTTAGAGTGTTTTGCACAGAGGACAAAGTTTTTGTTTGTTGTCCTTGACTTTCATTCATCAGATTTGCTAGAAAAGGTAAGTTTAGGTTCAAACGTCCTCCTGGTAACAACCAGGATCAGCGCTTGTGTTATCTGATGAGATTCTGATCAACCGTCCTCTCTCTTTCTTAAGAATCGCGTGGTCCGACAAAATCCTGGAGAGAGAAACTACCACATCTTCTACGCGTTGTTAGCAGGGGTGGACCAAGACCACCGAGGTTGGTGTTCACAGAGCTTAAAGGAACATACAGGGGTCAGACGTGAGTCCTTGCAGTTATATCTCATTCTAATGTGCATGTTCTCCGTGTTGCAGACATGTACTTACTGTCAGAGGTTCCTGAGTCGTATCACTACCTGAGCCAGTCGGGCTGCGTGCAGGACAGCAGTCTGGATGACAAGCAGCTATTTGAAAGTGTTATGGTGAGAATAAGGAAGGGAACAACATGTTTGTCTCACCGCCAGGGGGCAGTATAACCCTGTATCATGAGTGTAACAGCATCTTATCAGACTTTTAGAAAAGAGCCTGGGCGTGTTTGATTATCAAGCACATAATGTTAATTTTAATGTTTAGTTCTATTAACTAAAAGGAAAGACAAAGATTTACTTCAGACTCATGTTGAATCGCCTCACGTCTTCTAACTTTGTCTGTTGTATCGCAGGCGGCCCTGAAAGTGATGGAATTTACCGAGGAGGAGATCAGAGATATGTTCAGGTTGCTGTCAGCTGTCCTCCAGATGGGAAATATTGAATTCATGACAGCGGGCGGGGCTCAGATCACCTCCAAAGGGGGTAAGAGAAGTCATTTTGAACAGATCTGTTACTCAGTGAGTGGGTGTCAAAGTCGTTTGGCAACCTCAGTCCGTCCCACGCAAAAGCAGTGGAAACATTGCCTGATGAATTAATACAGTATAATTTAATGCTAGAAGGAGTTCAGTCGGTGCAGCATGGAAGAGGATCAGGGCCACTGTAAGAAAGTCTCAGAAAGAAACATCCCATTTGTCCTGTGACAGACAAGCAAATGCAACCAAATGTTTCAACCATCATTTAGAAAGACCAATTGCATACAGAATGTATGTGATGTTGATGGTACAGTAACTTTGCAAACAGGAAACATGTGGGTTTAAGTGGTTAACCCTCTCCGAGTTAAAATGACCAAATGTTTCTGCTGGAATTTCACCTCTGCTTTCTGAAGCAGATAATTAGTTCACCACAGATGTTGGACGATTCCGCTGTAGTCTTCACGCCAGCGAGTTGGACTGACACTGCAGCAGCAGCAGCAGACGGAGCCCTGAACAGGCTGAAACATGAGCCCCGTGCTCCTTTTGTTAGCCGTGTCTGACCTCTTTTCCAAAGAACCAGTGTACTACAGTGAGTGCAGAATACTGCAGCCCAGCCAGCAGGGTAGAGTTTCCTATAGGATCCCGGTTTATGTGTCAACCCTCTTGTTGGACATAAATAGGAGCGACCTGACCTGCCTGCGTCCTGCATTTGTTATACAAACACTATATAAGATAAACCCTATGAAAATATAAAGCTAAAATATTTGTGCAAGTGATGTTTGTGTGTGTTTCAGTGGTCACTAATGTCAGCGAGCTGCTTGGCCTGGACTCCTTTCAGCTGTCAGAGGTGTTGACCCAGCGCTCGATGATCCTCAGAGGAGAGGAGATCTGCTCACCGCTCACCGTGGAGCAGGTAACACATCCAACCTAACGTCCTTCTGCTTGACACAGGAACCACACAGCTAATAGAGAGTACACACACCCCCATCCCAAAGGTGATCCACAGCATCTTTTCCCGTTTTGATTTGAGAACTCTGGAACATACAGTAGATATCTGTCTGTCTGTCTGTCGCCTTGCCCTGACTCCTTCCCCCCCCCCTCTGCTCCCCTGCTGACACACAGAGTATTCTCCAGCGCTCTCCCCCACATGCCTCTCCAGATCCCTTGCGTGACTCCGAGCCATTTCCTGCTTTTTGTCTGCCAGATTCCCGGCACAATAAAGCCATCATGATAGTGATCTGAGTCAAAAGCACAATAGTGGGTGAAGTTAGAGGCCTCTCCTCTGGAGGCAGTGCATCCAGGCACCAGGAGATACTTCCCCCATGCCCTGCCTGGCATTAGGTGCCCATGTTTGTAATACATGTGAGTGTTTCGTTGATGTGTTATCCTTTCTGACAGATGACGCAGACAGTTGTCGATGGGCACAAGCCTTCAGCCCACTCGCGCTCATAAATGTCGCTGAATATGTGAAGCAAACCTGAACTTATGTCGCACGTAAAAGTCACAAGAACTCTTTTCATAACTGGACAAAGACCTCGTACTGTCACCCTGCTGCTGCTGGTTCTGCCTGGCCTTTGAAGCAGCTTGTCTCTTAATAGAGAGCATTATTCCAGTCCTGGAGTCAGTAAGAATGGTTTCTTCTCACAGTGGCCAGGGGTCACCCACCCTACGACTGCCTGCTGTAGCCCCCCCCTTCCTCCCCTTCATCCGGGACAAACAGTCATTCTTCTCACCCCTATGACGGAGATCCTGGAGCCACCAGCTTTATGTTCACAACCGTCAAGTTGCAGGAGGTGACCGGGCATGATGGATTGCTCAAACGCCGGGGAGCATTGTTGCCCCAAATACAGCGCACACCGCCGCGCTCTGTTTAGTTTTCAATTCAAGCACAATGCCTGCAGAGGAAGGGTTGCTGGCAGGCTCAATCTTTTTGTATACATACACGGATGCTGTCTGTCTGCTGATTTCACAGCATCTGGAAGAATCAGACCTGCGAAAAAAAAAAGCTTATGGTTCTTTTCATTTGTTTGACTTGTGTGGAGAAACAATCAGAGGGAAGTTATGTCTCTGATCAGGTTCAAACCGATTATTCTTAGAACCTCCAAGAACACACACACACCCACACACACACACACGCACACGCACCTCAAGATAGAACTGATGACATGTCTATGGTTGTAGATGTTTATACTTCTTTATCTATCACATGGTATCCATGGTAACCTTCAAGTCGTGATTTTCAGGCGGTGGGCTCGCGGGACTCGGTCGCCATGGCCCTGTATTCTCAGTGTTTCTCCTGGATCATAATGAGGATCAACCACAAGATAAAAGGCAAAGATAATTTCAAGTCCATCGGCATCCTGGACATCTTCGGCTTTGAGAACTTTGAGGTGAAAATCGACTCGTTCAGTTACACACATGTTGATCTCTGTGCCCTCCCTGCTGTTTGGAGGTGGGTGGGGTCAATTGGGAGAACGTAATGTGACACACTTACGGGCACCAATCATAATTAAAAGCATCCAATGATATTTGAGTATTTTCAACATCCTTCTTATGAGTCAGAACGCAAAAGCCACCTGCAGCTGTGACACGGCTTCAATGTGATCCAGCAGTGTTCAAATCTGTAGTAAGTGTTTGTTTTTGCCACTGACAGGCTCAGATTCTTGTTATCAGTGTCTGACAACATCATAGAAAGGATCCGCTCAGAGATAGGCCCTTTTGTTTACATTTCGCTTTCTCTATCTCTGTTGCAACGTCCCTTTCAGTAGTGCTTTGTGTGCATAACGACCACAGTGTTCCTCCTCATTATTGGACCGATTCCAATTGTTTGGGTCAATATCGCTCATATCAAAGCCAGATCATGGGAAAAGAGGTTATTCTGAACTGTTAATTTCACTTTAATTTGCACTTATGTGCCGAAATTTGTGCCAATCAATGTTAATATGAATATAAATGCATGAATGACTTGCTCACGCTCATGATAGTAAACCTTCCATCCTGCAGGTGAACCGGTTCGAACAGTTTAATATTAACTACGCCAATGAGAAACTCCAGGAGTATTTCAACAAGCACATCTTCTCCCTGGAGCAGCTGGAGTACAACAGGTAACTTCAAACAATCGAATGTATACATTCAAATTGTGTTTGTATTCTGGGAAATAAAAAACAGCCAGGCAAATTAGCATTTGCCGGAGACAGTCCCGCAGACAGATAAGGCTGAGGGTGGTGATGGGGCCTCTTCGTGGCGATACAGGCAAACCGCCAGAGGTTTGGAGTCGGCTCTGATTCTCCCCAGACAGTTGCTTTGTGTTATAATGGACCAGCAGCCTTTGCATGGCTCATTTCATCACATGTTCACGCAGGACAATACAGCCATTGTGCCTTCCGAGTTGTTTATATTTATATGTGGTGGGTGTGTGTGTCCTCACAGGGAGGGAATCCAGTGGGAGGCCATAGACTGGATGGATAACGCAGAGTGTCTGGATCTCATTGAAAAGGTAGTCAAACCCCCGAGGGCTTAGTCACCACCAGAACCGACCGCCAACCACCGACCCGACCTCGCTGACCCAGACGCCGCGTTGTGCTTACATCGCCCTCCTACTCCATCATTACACATCATTACAGTCTCATTTTGCATGTTGTTTTGCACAGTAATGTACACCAGTCAGCTGTTAGAGGTATTGTTGAAGCGAAGCAGGAAGCTTCGTGTTATTTTATTTACCGTAGTTACAATGGCGGTTAAACTGAGCTGTGACAGACATGGAAAGTGGAACAAGAACTTCATCACACTAAGAATACCAACATCTACATCTACACCACCTATAAATGATCACCTACATATCCTTGTGAGTTTGCTTGTTGATCACCAATAGATAATTGGTGTCGGTGTGCCGGTGGAATGTGAAGCCGGTGCCTCCTTGATGAATCGTCTTTATAAATAGAAATCAACATTGAATGAATTAGCATGACGTGTCCTGGTCGTATTGTCATAACAAACGGTGTCAGATGGGCCTCAATGGGATTAGAACTAGTTCCATCATGACTGCAGTGTGTCTCACCCTCTCTGCTCCTCTTTCTGTCTCCGCTTTAGAAACTGGGCATGTTGGCTCTTATCAACGAGGAAAGTCGCTTCCCCAAAGGCACAGACTACACCCTCCTGGAGAAGCTGCACAGCCGTCACGCCGTGAGTCCACGCATGCAGACGCAAAGGGAGAAAATGATCCAGACGGTGCACAGAGATTGTTATACTTGTTCGGCCCCGTGCGCTCTCGCACGCAAACGCAACAATGCTGAAATGTGATCAGCCGTTTTCAAGGTCTGAGGTTCATTGTGTGCCGGAGAAAAGAGTGTCTGAAGGAGCAGTTTTTATTACAGAAGCAGGAGGGAGACCTAAGAACTGCCTGACCTCTGCCGAAGCTTCTGTTAGAGTTATTTAGATTGATTGTAAATGACCAACGACATATTTAAATCTTTGTATTATTTGCATGTAAGATATTCATCAAGCCAAAATACTCACTTAGTGTAATATTTTAAATTGATCAGATTATTATCTTATCAGACAAACTGGTGTTTTGAAGCTACAGATTATGTTTGTATGTTAACAGCCTTACATATGTGACTGACCTTTCAGATGCCCTCTGGACTGCATTCACTAATATATTCCACTTAATCGGATTTTACTTTATCTAGTTGACCTGAGGAGCATTTCTAAAAGTCAGGGGGTCTTTGTGCTTTCTTCCCAGACAAACCCGTACTATGTGAAGCCCAGAGTGACTGACCACCAGTTTGGCATCAAGCACTACGCTGGAGAGGTAACATGACACACACATACAGAGCGTAACAAGGCTCTTCCTGCTTGCTGAATAAGTCAATTCAGGAAGTGAGGTTTTTGTTGGATGGTCATCTCCTCCACCGAAATCTGCTACAGGATGTGAACGCCCTTCACCCTGCGCTGCTCATCAGGAAAAAAAAAGAATTTCTTTATTGCTTACATGAAGGCAGAGATTACTCCTGACAGGTTTTGGTGCGGAGGCGTCCCGGGTGCAGATTCAGTGAGTGGATAGGACAGCAGGAATGGGATGTGGGAGGCGGTAGGAAGATTTGACTTGATAAAGAATGGCCCTATAAAGTCTGCCACAGACAAGGTCCTCTCAGTGTGAGCATGGCAGCTCAGTCACAAGCCTGGCAGGCATGTCTATGGTAATGACTCGGTCCAGAGAGGACAAGCAGTCTCGCCAGTTGTTCCCCCTCTCTCTGTCTCTCTCTCTCTCTCCAGTGTGCCTCTCAGGAGAGTTTTGTTGCCTCTCTGAAAGGTCCTTCTGTTATCTGAAAGGGTGCCGTGACTTCAGTTGGGGAAATCGTAGCATCCTCCCACCAATTTGATTACTTGCGGGGTGCCCGGGGAAATGCTGTTCAAGATTTTGAGCTTGAACAGGCAATCAAAACACACACCGCCGAACGGACTCCGGGGCCAAACACGAACGCCTCGCGGAGACGCAGCGCAGATGCAAATTCACAAACGTGGTGTTTGTATAATGTTGCAAATAGACTGTTTAGTTTCTGTGGATTCAGTATTTACTTCATAAGAATTCTGTGCTGCACCATCAGTGCAATCACCTCTGTCATTAACCGACGTCTCTGTGACGTCTTGAGACCGTCTTAGTTAACTACACTTGAAGCCTGCAGACACACAGACAAGATGGAGTGTAATGAGTCCGTCTTGGTATTATAAATAAATGTGTCATCAAGTATGGATCTCTTGGCTTCCCATGAGCCTCAAGGCTCTGGAATGGTGAATGGGGTTGTTATTGGATTATCATGTACACACACAGCTGTCAATACAAGCTCACATACACACACATGTGTCTCTGTTTGCACACGCATCCAAAACTACAGGACGTATTTTTAGGTTTCAATAGTTTTCAAGCATAAAAGCAATTTGTATGCACTTTTATTTTCGTCACAAGATGCGCTAGTGCACACACAAACTCAGAGTGCGTTGCTGTGGATCAGGGCGAGCAGAGGAATGCCGAGTCGCTAAGACGAAGGCTGAACTGAACCCGACAGGTGACTGCATTAACACACAGGCACTCTGCTGTACTCGTCTTTGTTCACACCGAGCCTCAAACAGGAATGTACCCCTCTCTTGTCATTCACTCGCTCCGACACCCCCCCACGCCCGTCTGCGTACTGAAACTTCAGGAGATAGTTATGCTCTGTTTACCTACTGACAAATGAGTCATCCCTCATTTGAAGAAGATGTCTAATGTGTCTAAAGTGTGTTGATGAAAGTTTGAATGAGAGTTGGTTTGTTAACGTTTCTATCCAAATAGCTGCAATATTATATCATTAGACTGTACAATATCGCCGGGGGAAGAACTCTGGAGAGAGATTCTTAGTTACATAGTGTGACTTCGGGTTCTATGACAACAGGCCCAGCTGCGGCTCCTTCGCTCTACAGGCAATCACATTACCTCTTGATGACCAAAGTGTAATTACGATACAAGATGGAGCGACCGTAGCTTGTTCAGGTCGATACAGATTAGCCCTTTAAATGTTAACACTTGTTTTCCACCTCTTTTAGGTGCTTTACGATGCGCGTGGGATCCTGGAGAAGAACAGGGACACCTTCCGAGACGACATCTTGTTCATGCTTAAAGACAGCAGGTAGGCGTCATGCCAAACACACACCTGTGTACGATTCAGTCCATATAAGTGTCCTACAATCACACGCTCTGTCGTGCGTCTGCAGGCTCGACTTCATCTACGACCTCTTTGAGCGAGTGGGGAGCAGGAACGGGGATGAGACCCTGAAGATGGGCACAGCCCGACGTAAACCGACCGTCAGCTCGCAGTTCAGGGTGGGTGCAAATCTGTGACCTAAATATCGCTCCCGGTTAAACAGTCGTGATTGTACGATTGTGTGATGGGACAGACAACGAGTTCATTGTCTTCCGTGTGCGGGTGCACAGAGGGACCACTTAACCCTCAGCATTGGGCTCTGCCTTTTGCATGATGAGTGTCAGTACGGGGACAGGGGCAGATAGGACTCACGGGGTGAGGGAGTGCTGTCTGTGTATATGATCTGCAAAGACTGATGTGATGGGATGTATGAAATATGTGGTTCTGAACCCGGCACCGGTTGGAGGGGTGGGTGGTGGGGTTGCATCGGAGGGCTTAGTTTAGCATGTCCTAACTGCAGTGCGGAGAGAAGGAGCAGGGGAGGATTTGGCAGGCTGCCCGGGCCACAGTTTCTAAAGCCAGGGGATTAGGGTTGATGGATGGGCAGAGTGGGGCCAACCAGGGGCCAATCCCGCTCAGCTCTGCCAGGCCAGGCCTCGCTGGAGACAGCCTGTCTGAGGCAGGGAGGAGAGTGAAGCTGCCATAGCTGTGAGGTTCAAGGGTCCTCAGAGTGTGTGTTTGTCCTTGTGCCTGTTAAGGTAAATATGAGCTGAGTGTTATCCAGTAAAACTTGGATAGTAATCAGTTACATTTGCCCAATAAATGTACTTGTGATACTTGTGTGATTCTGAAAATGAACACTCAAAATGGAATATTTGGGGATTTAAGTTATGTAGAATCCAGAGGATGTGCTCAGAGAAGCACGTCTAAGATCTACTGATGTATTTGAATGTGGTCGTAAGCATTAAATAAAGGCGTAAATAAACATGGCACATGTTTGTGACTAAAGAGCCAACTTCTCTGCCGTGCTGATTGTTGTGTTCTTGTTGCTGATGTGTTTCAGGACTCTCTCCACTCCCTAATGGCCACACTAAGTGCCTCCAACCCCTTTTTTGTACGCTGCATCAAACCAAACATGGATAAGGTAGGTCATGCTAATTTTATTGCACAAAAACAACGTCAGAAACCCTGCCAGGTGTTGTCAAGGTCAGCTCCTGCACGGTTAAACCTCCTCGGTGCTATTCATAGTTCCCATTTGCACAGATCTAATATTTGATCTTGTTGTTTCTACTCTGAGTCTCACCAAGTAATTTTACAGAGCATCAAGACCAGAAAATCCAAGTTTTTTTTTATTGCAAATTATCTACACCAGTAAACTGATATCGCTGCCCTGCTTTGGTGCAAAGCCTTTCTGTGTACGTCCTCTAATAAAGGGCTGTCTACCAGCACATTCCTACCACTTCAGCCCCTTTACCGGGGGTCAGAGGTCACTCCAGCTGCAGCGGCTTTGCTGATTTGGCTGCATCAGTGGAATGCCAAGATAAGACCACAGCGGCTGCAGCGGAGCCAGCGGGAGGTTTATTTATTCATCCTCCATTTCTCCCCGACTCGTAACCACATCACCGTAAAAACCCAGCGCTGTTATAGAGTTTTCTGATATTGGATGTATCACATTTCTTTGTTCTGAAATCGAGAGAGGGAATCGGCGCTAGCTGCACTTCTCTCTTTTACTGTTACTTATTAATGCACACAGTGTGGCGATTGTCCTCTCCTCTCAGCTCCTTGCCTCCTGCTCCCGATGCACCATTACACACCTTCTTTCTTACTTATTAGGAAAGGAAACCGTCTTCTTCTCACCCTCTTTTCCTCTGCCTCTCTCCCCGTCATCACCCGGCCGCGGCCGGTCAGGATGGAACAAGCCGTGCCTCTGTTAATCCCACAGAATGGCCAGATTGCATACCGAATGCTCTGATATGCATCCATGCGTGCAAACAAACACCTGTGATTTACATGCACCCTCTCATTGGAAACAACGTGGAAACAACACTCAAAAAAGTCAACATGCCAGACCTCTTTCAGCCGCCTAAATCCTCTGCTAAAGAGCAGAGTTCATAGCTCGGAGGAGGTGCACACTTGAATGCGTGTTTCATTACAAGCATGAACACATGTAAGCGTGCAAGTGCCTTTAGAAATCCGAGTGTGTCTGTTTCCATGCAGAGCAACGTTTGCTAATAATTAGATTGACACCTTCAGGGAATGCGGTGGTGCTCTTAGGGGCTTAACCAGCGCCGCATGCTCTCTGGGTGACAATGGCCTTCGTGGGGTCCCTGTGAGTGATCAGGCAGCCTGTGTCGAGGTTTAGGGCGGCAAACATCACTGATGGAATGATAGCGCTCAACAATGGAATTTAGATTTTCAGCAATTGATATGAATAAAAAAGTGTCTGCAGTTGTCATGTTCTGGTGTTTGTAATCCACAGAAGGCCAACCAGTTTGATCCTGATGTGGTCCTGAACCAGCTGAGGTACTCTGGGATGCTGGAGACTGTTAAGATCCGCAAGGCTGGATTCCCTGTTCGCCGAACCTTTCAGGACTTCTACAGCAGGTCAGCAAGAGTCTGAGCTTTGGAGTCTGCAGAAGCGAATTAAGCTACGCTAGCTAACCAAATGAATAATGTTGTGTGTTGAAATCTGAGATAAGTCTGTGCTCTGTTTATGTAAAGTAACGACGTTTGTGTTTTCTGTCTTTGACACAGATACAAGGTCTTGAAGAGCAAATTCCAGTCGGACGATGAGAAGCAGTGTTGCTCAGAACTCCTCACACGTCACGACATCGCTAAAAAAGAGTGGCAACTGGGGAAGACGAAGGTGAAGCACACGCTCACACGCTCTCACAGACATGCTCGAACTTGTTTTTGTCACTTAAGAGGACAGTACACACACTTACATTCATGTCCTGGGGACTGTAACACATGCCTCAGCTTTACATCTGACCTCAATCAGAAAGCTGTGTTAGCTTTAACTCTCAATGGATCATCTTGTAGGGACCAGTTCATTTATTAGACGGTAGATGAGTCCCATGATATGACTGTGGAAACAGATGTATGTCCCCACAAGGGTTAATACCAGTGTATTCACACACACACACACACACACACACACACACACACACACACACACACACACACACACACACATTTGCAGACAGGATAGAGTTTCAGGAGCGAAGCAGACGAGAACACAGCTGGACAGGCGGAGGGATCCGGTGAAATGTCTCTTTATGTTGTTCTGTCAGACGGACTGTGAAGACTGGAGGCGCTCAGTTCACTGACGTGTTCTTCCAAACGTGTTCCAGAAGTCTGACATCCCTTATAACACAATCGATTCCATAAAGATACAACAGTCTGCAGAAAATCAGGATGGCAGATCAGCTCTGCCTCGTGTCCTGTGGGATACATTTCTCTTCCTCCAGATGTGAAGCACTTGTCATTCCCAAGCTATTAATGTGTGTCACAGTCTGGACTGCCCCCACTGTGACTCACATCCCAGGGATTTCAGTGGCCGGGTGTGGTCAATCTACTTTTCTCTCTCTGACCACAGGGTTGCATGGCTACTCCGAAATCCTGACACTGACAACTGTAACCGTAACCCAGTGCCGGGGTTTACAGTAATCCAGAGGGGTGTTAACCCCCTGACACTCACTGAACTGTTGATTTAATATATAAACTCCCACAGCAGTTTAGAAGCGATGGAGTTGTACAAAGATGAGAGGAGAGTTATATCTCTTACAGTCGTGACATCGGTGATCTTGACTTTTGGTTGTTATCTCCCAGTGATCCTTATCTTTCACCCAACCCCTCGTCCTCTCTCTTTTTTTTTGGTTTTCCAACAATTATTGACTCCCCCGGTAGACAGCCGTCTCTTTTCATTACTTTCTCATTGAATGATTAACTCGTTTGATCCTGGACATCAGAACCTTTTACTCCTCCGCGTGCAGCTCGGCCGCCTTTTAAGAAGCAGAAAGAGAAGATATAAATAGGAACGTGAAATCAGCTCAATCCGCATGTGCACCAGTGTTGCCGTCTGCTATAAGTGTTGTTCCATCGTGGCCGTTAAATCACCACCGCATTTAAAATGAGTTGGTTCTCGTTTAGACGGTTTTGTTGTAATGAACAATCTGGCTGGCACACTATGAATAGTGTCTGCTGTGCCCGTGGCGTGATGTTTGATGTGAACCGCATGCTGGCGGTTAATGAATATAGAACAGGTACAGAACCACTAACGTACACATGGCTACGCACCTTTAACTTCTTATTCATACACACAGAATAAATCACCGGAGTCACTCTGTCTCCAAACACACTGTGCTTGACTTTCATTTTTTGCGTCCCGGGGTCAGCACGTTGACCTTTGGCTGTTGTTGGCTCCGGCTACCGATGACTTCTCCAATATATAAGCAGCATACATCAAGAGAGTGTGAGGCTTTCGAAATAAGACCGAGAAAAAATTTATGGAGAGTCTGAGTGTGTGTCATTACATGCATATGGTTGTGTTTTTATTGGCAATCCTTTTTTTTACGGTTAAATGTAGTGTGGGTTGTGGGAACGGGGCTGAGACACAGAGGGGGCTACGTTTCCTTTGGCAGAAAAAAAAAAATCGGTGTTTAATTATATATTTGCTGATTGTATGCGAAGGAAGTCTGTGCACAGAATTAGGGGGCTCGGATGACGTTGCACGGAGAAGTTGCGTGCGTGTGTGTGTGTGTGTGTGTGTGTGTGTGTGTGTGTGTGTGTGTGTTCTGCGAGCCGTTTGTGTACAGACGAGGGAAGGATGTGGACGGAGGGGAAGCTTCCTCCTCTCATACGGACTTACAGAGGCAGGCAGGGCTGCAGCTGTGGGATTCTTTGATTAGTGGAACATCTGGGACCCAAACACACAAAGCAACTCAAAGCCCCCCCCCCCCTCCTCCACCACCCCCATTTCCCACAAATACAGTTGATCCCTATGGTTAGCGGTAGATATCACATCTTCACATGAAGCCAGACACAAAGACAGTTGGTGCCAGCTTAAATTTTCAAACTGTATAAATCAGATTTATTTTCATTTCCTGTAAGTGTTCCAGCTGTGAAAGCCTCCAGTGGCTCGGGAAGGGTTAACAAAACTCGTACTCCTTCCTTCATAGGAGCAAGAAGGGGTGTGGCTTACTTTTCTGGACACCCGCCACTATCCCTCCCCCTTATCCCTCCTCTCCCTACTTCTCCCCTCCCCTCCCTCTCTGACTGTGCCTTTCTGCTCGTGCATGTCAGTCGGGCTCCCAATGCAGCAGCAGCCGTAGGGAAAAAGCTCAGGAAGGACGCCTGAACACAATGAGGCTCTGCAGCAGCGATCTTAGCAGCAACACTGCGGTCCTGGTGCCAGTTTCCCCCTCTGCTCTGCTCTGCAGTCAGGGAAAGCAGCCAGCCTGCTAGCCTCAGCTGCACCACAACTTCCTCTGCAGTGGGCACAGGTTGCTGCCAACAGACAACAGGGGCACTTCACATCTCTGTGGGCTCTGTTTTTGCAGCGTTACCAAGAAGAGGAACTAACCCATCCTGTTTTCCTTCCACCCCTCCCCAACGTCCCCTCTCTGTGTCTCTGTCACTCCCTGTCGGCCGTGGCGCTGCTCATCCCGCAGGTGTTCTTGAAGGAGGCCCTGGAGCAAAGGCTGGAGAAGGAGAGGGAAGAGGTGCGGCACAGGGCTGGCATGGTGATCCGCGCCCACATCCTCAGCTATGTGGCAAGGTGAGTGGTGGAGAGTGGAGGAGCGTGAGGTCGGGTTGAGTGACAGTGGCAGTTGTGAGTGTTTGTTTTGTAATAGAGTTGTGTATAGCCGGTGTCTCTGTATCTAGATGGGGGTTGTGTGTATGCCTTTGCACACATGTTTATGTTGTGTGTGTGGGCCTGGTATGTGCTGCAACACAACGTCTCGGTTTCAAGTGATGTGCAGGCCGTGCCCCTTCATCGGGCCATCTGTCCTTTGTTTTCATGCAACAGGGCTTTAGGTTAATTTACAGCATCCGCAATACAGTTGATTCATTGTTCTTCACTCAATAAATCTCGGTCTTGTCAGCCTAAGCAGAAAGTTTTCCACCTTTCCCCTCTGCCTCACAGGCAGGGCATCCATCAAGTTGTTGGTTTAAAACTCTGCACAGACAAGCACCTCCTGGCATGTAATCTAGCCAAGCTCCACCTGCGTGTCATCATATATAAAGTCCTATACATTCCCCTGAAAGGCTCCGTTGGGAGAGGAGAAAGGAGCTGATGACAGCGTTCAGGTTGTGGGTTCTGTTCCCTTTCGAGCACCTTGTATTAAAGACTCGAGAAGTTCCGTAAAGCCACAAGTGAACCCTTTATGTTATTATTATATGTAACCTTATCTCTGTCCTGAGACTAGTCATGGGCCATGGAGTGATTACTGTGAAGACAAGGCCACGCTAAGGGTCAGAGAGTCAGAGCATTGTGTGTGGTCCTTCGCAGGTCACGTATGCGTGTGCGCTTGCATGTTTATACTGTGTGTGTGTGTGTGTTCAATGCATGTGCAGTGTGTGGGTGATGGGACTTCGGCACACGGCTGAACAGCGAAGCCAACCCAGCCTCAGCACATGCTCACCAGACTCTAAACATTGCAATTTTCCCAAATTTACAGGCTTTTCTTTTTTAACTAGTGTGTTTATTGAAACCGAGGATGCCAGCAGGCGTTCGAGGGAGACCGATGCCGCGGCGTCACAAATATGTTTGTGGCGACAGAGAATGTTCCCAATAATGTTGGATTCAAAATGCTTGAGTTGACGGTGGCTACGAATGTGTGCTTTTTCCCCTTCAGGAAACAATATAAGAGGGCTCTGTCCAGTGTCGTCACCATCCAGAAGAACTACCGGGCTCACTTTTGGAGACGAGTGTTCCTGCGCCTGCGCGTGGCCTCCATTGTCCTCCAGAAACATCACAGAGGCCAGCTGGCCCGATCGCTCTACCGCCAGCTCAAGGAGGAGAAACAGAAGAGAGAGGAAGAGGAGAGGAGGCGGGTAGAAGAGGAGAGAAGGATGGAAGAGGAGAGGAGGCGCCAGGAGGAGGAGGAGAAGAGAAAGAGGCAGGAGGAGAAACAGAGGCTGATGGAGGAGGCGCTGAAGAGGAGGGCTGAGGAGGAGCTGAGGCTATTGAAAGAGAAAGAGGAAGAGCTGAAAACTACAGTGACGGAGGGCATGAAAAGGTATGGAATATTTCACTTTGCAGGTTGAAACATTCATATCAGAAGACCTGCATCGTTCTGTCACATGTACAGATGTCCCCTAAAGTTTTCTATCATGTCTTCAGGAACTCGCTGGTGGTGAACGGTGCTTGTCAGAAGGTAAATCATCTCTATTAAACACATTAACATAAAGCATTGTGTCACAAGACGTCATCCCAATGGGACGTGAAATTACAATTTCTCTCTCCTTGTCATGTCTACAGAAGGAGCTGTCTCAGTCTCTGTCCTACAATCACACCACTGAGGAGGAGAGCCGTCAGATGGAGGAGATCCTGCGGCTGGAGAGGGAGATCGAGCGTCTGCAGAAGCAGCAGGAAGACGGCGTGTCTCTTCTCGGAGACGTCTCCCGTGAGGAGCTACGGCAGATGAGGGAAGCTGAGATTTACAGGCTCGAGAAGGAGGCGTCACGCGTGGCTACGGAGTTCCTGGAGCTCTTGGACTTTGGTGGTTTGGAGCCGTCCCTGTCAAGTGAGGAGAACCTCCATGATCCGACTGAATCGACTGCTCCTCTGGCTGAGGAGGAGATAGATGAGGGTTTCCACGCTGAAGACGAGTGCATTCCTCTGCCTGACTTCCCTCAACCAGCTGCAATTCCCCTGGACAAGGAAGTATTCCAAAGTATCCCCCCTCCTCCGCCTGCTTTCGCGGAGGGACTTTTGGTCAGCCCCTCCTTGGCCTCATCTCCTGCCCTGGCAAAGCTCTCCCCAGTTACACCCAACGGACTGAGTCACGTCACAGTTCTCACAGACTCCCAAATTCCAGGTCCTCCTCCTCCTGTGGTCACTAATGGTGAAAGACCATGCATGCGAGCCAGCAGGGGGTCGGACTTTGAGCCTGTGTGTGAGGAACCGTCCTGCTCAAACCTGCCAGATGCAGAGTCAGACTATGATCAGGAGGAGTTTGAGGAGGTTCACGGGAGCTCAGGTGCGAGCACCAACGACGACCATATCACAGAGGAGGATGTGCTACGAAAATCCTCCTGCACCCAGCACAGCCTGGACTCCTTCAGAGGCAGCTCCGACTCGGTGAGAACCAACAAGCTAGACGTCACTTCTGTCAAATGCAACTAATCCTGTGGAGCAAAATACTATTTCCCTTATATCTTACCCAAACATGGAATCACACAATTTCCACGTCATCAGACATGCTGACTTGGATTTTCTCAGATTTTCTTTAATGCCATTATCCAAAACATTGAGTCAACACCTCTGCAACTGCATTGCCAGTGTTTAGTGTGCAAGATTGAATCATCTCCTGTCATATCAGGAGTCTCAGCTCATGTCAGAAGCACTGTAATACTGCTGCAGTGACTCGTTTGGGCTCTGCTGATGAGAATCTGTTGTCAGAGGCTGTTAGTCCATCTGACACCGTCCCATCAGCAAAATGTCAAATCAGAAACAAGGGTGCAAGTCACTGGTCACTGGTCACTGGTCAGGTCACTGATTTAAGAAGCAAAACAGAATCAGAATGGAAACATGACTTTAGTCAAAATATCACTTGCTTTTATTTGTATGTTTTCACCAGGAAAACAACTGCTAAGTGTTCTTCACCTCAGTCATCGTGAATTTCGGTGTCTCTGTTTCAGTTCATCGACAGCGACGAGGACAACGACGGCTTTGTGGACACAGACGAGGAAATTTCCAATGGCAGAGTGAATCTACTGAATGGCAGCGGGCCTCCCTACTTCCACGGCTACCTCTACATGAAGAGTTAGTAGCTTTAGCAAATCACTGCCCAGCAGGCATGCAGGATGATTCACGCACAGATGAACACAGCTTACATGGTCATGTCCTCAGTTTCAGAGATGTCTTACAGGCTGTCTTTGTCTGCTGCTGCTCGGATCGAGTGCTTGTATTTGCTACTGTCATTGTTAATATGCTTTTTTCCTGTTGTGGATGTTCAGTTCATCCACACTATCCTCTTATTTAGAAGGATTGCTAATCCTGACCAAACCCCTGTTTAACAGTGGGAAACAGGCTGTGTAGGATTAGTGAAGCAACAAACATTAAAACCTCGTCCCCTCTCCCATCCTGCACTGGTTCAGGTGGTCTAATGATCCCGTGGCGTCGTCGCTGGTGTGTGCTGAAAGACGAGACCTTCATGTGGTTCCGGGCGAAGCAGGACTCCCTCAAATCCGGCTGGCTTTACAAGAAAGGAGGAGGAATGTCCACGCTGTCCCGGCGCAACTGGAAGATGCGCTGGTTCGTCCTGCGGGAGTCTAAGCTCATGTACTTTGAAAATGACAGTGAGGAGAAGCTGAAAGGAACCATCGATATCCGCTCAGCCAAGTAGGTTCAGTTAACCTCCTTCTTCTTCTTTTGTTTTCATGGTCCTCTATGCTCAACTATGGTTCTTTCTGCAGGGACATAGTGGACAATCACGAGAAGGAGAATGCACTGAACGTTGTGACTGATGAGAGGACCTACCACATCTATGCAGAGTCCCCAGAAGATGCCAGGTACACCCATGCATTTCATAGAAATCATCAGCTAATTATAGCTGCTCTGTGAGCTGCGTTTAACTTTGTCGTCACCTCCTTGCAGAAGAAATGTGTGGAAATAAAGTTCCCCCTTGTGGTTGCCAATGGAAGTTCACTATATAATTATCAATCACATATTTGCTGACTTCTTCCTCTGCTCACTTCCTGAACTCCCTCTGACACCGTCCAGTGGTTGGTTCAGTGTGCTGAGTCGGGTCCACAGCGCCAGCCCGGAGCAGCTCATGGAGATGCATCACGAACAGGCCAACCCAAAGAATGCAGTGGTTAGTGCTGTTTTAACTTCTGCAGCCTGGGCCCCAGTTTCAACTCTAGATTTCTGCAATAATAATGAAATATGTGACAGAATCAGCTGGAGAATGATGTTCCAGGTGTGGGTCATCCAGTCATTTGAATTTTAGTTCATAACTTTTACAGATGTAGAAACACAGTCAGACATGACACACCGGGCACGACCCTGAAACACAATTAGTTCATTACGGGGAAGGATTTCTAGGCTTAGATGGGTTTTAATATAATGAATTGTAATGCAACAAATAATTTCTTCTGACAGTAAAATGATGCAGCACTAACTCAAGTGTCCTGTGAAGGAAAGGAAAAGTAACTGTGTCTTTAACTGTATTTGAATTCCTCCCTCTTCTCTTTGTTCAGGGCACGCTGGATGTGGGCCTGATTGATTCTGTTTGTGCGTCAGACAACCCTGACAGGTGAGCAGTGGACAGAGAATTGCACCTACTGTATGCCTAAAGTACTCGGAGGAAAAATGACGTGTGATGTTTTGTGTTTCCAGACCAAACTCGTTTGTGATCATCACAGCCAACCGGGTGATCCACTGCAACACAGACACGCCCGAGGAGATGCACCACTGGATCGGCCTGCTGCAGAAATCCAAGGGCGACTCCAAGGTTGATGGACAGGAGTTCCTAGTCAGAGGTCAGTCAGCAGAGAGTCACACTCCTACCTTTATCATGAATGTGTACTCCTTAGATGACAAGTGTGATAGTCGAAGAAGGTAAAAGCATTAAATCTGATTGGGAAAGATGATCCACAATATATGAAAAGAAATTGTGTTGACAAGTAATCATCGAATCCTTCATCTCCCCTTCAGGCTGGCTACATAAAGAGATGAAGTCAGGGGTGAAAACCACCTCACTGAAGCTGAAGAAGCGCTGGTTTGTTCTCACCACCAACTCTCTGGACTACTACAAGTCATCAGAGCGCAGCGCCTCCAAACTGGGAACACTGGTCCTCAATAGCTTGTGTTCTGTGGTGCAGCCTGATGAAAAGGTCTTCAAGGACTCTGGTAGGTTCATGGTCATTTTGAGTTCTTTATTATTGTAGGCAGATATACTAATGACTCCATGTGGATCATCTGCATCTGTTTATTGAGCAGATTTGAGCAGTCAGGGATTTCTGGCCTGATATTTTCTCGAAGTATCTTCCAGGTAGATACTCCGTCTCTGTTGTTGTTATAAGTACTTTCTTCCATCTTCATCCAGGTTATTGGAACATAATCGTCCACGGGCGCAAACACTCTTACCGCCTTTACACCAAAATGCTGAACGAAGCCATGCGGTGGACGAATGCCATACAGGGAGCGATAGACAACAAAGTTCCCATCGAAACACCGACACAACAACTCATCAGGGACATTAAGGTACTGGAGGATTCAGTGGATCGGTTGCTTCTTTGTGTCGATGCTCAAGCGTACTACTAACTCATCTGTTCCATGTGTGGTGATTTTAATTCTGCATTTATGTTCAACTTACTAGATGCACTAATTCAATTAACGTTCGTATCATTTTAACTCTTTTCAGTCGTGCAAGTCTTAACCACGGACACACACTTTAGTAACGTGAGGTATTTGTGCTGACTACGAGTGTGCCGTGATCTTCTCTTGCCTCCTTTAAAACACCGTTGTTTACCTCTTTTTCTTGCTTATGCAACCGTTGTCTTTTTATAATAATATACATCACTGAATTTACCACTTCATTAATCTTCCTGATCCATCTTGATGAAGACTCAACTCGGAGCACTGAACCAGTTCTTCTGTTTCTCCAGGAGAGCAGTTTGAATGTGGAGGCTGTGGAGCAGACGTACTGGAGGAACCCCATCCTGAGATATACCCAACATCCTTTGCACTCCCCTCTTCTACCTCTGCCTTACGGAGACGTCAGTGTCCACCGTGAGTTTTCAGGCTTGTAGCTGCTGCTGTCAAACTCCTGCTGTTGATTTATGTTGAGGGAGCATGATTACATGGGAGCATGTAATAATTAGTTTGTT
Organism: Macroramphosus scolopax; assembly: GCA_901007825.1. Lineage (NCBI taxonomy): Eukaryota > Metazoa > Chordata > Actinopteri > Syngnathiformes > Centriscidae > Macroramphosus > Macroramphosus scolopax. The sequence goes on from CAAKHC010010665.1 coordinate 80,786, forward strand.
AAGTTGTCTTATGTAATTATATTCTCCATCTCTCGCCGTCAGTGCAAAAGGAAAAGGGCTACACCAGCTTGCAAGATGAGGCCGTCAAGATTTTCAACTCACTGCAAGAAATGGAGGCCGTGTCAGACCCTGTGCCAATCATCCAGGGAATCCTGCAGACCTGTCAGGACTTAAAGCCTTTAAGAGATGAGGTCTACTGTCAGCTGATCAAACAAACCAATCACGTACCTCACCCTAACACTCCTGCCAATCGCGCCCACTGGCACCTCCTGACCTGTATGAGCTGCACCTTCCTGCCCAGCCGCGGCATCTTACGCTACCTCAAGTTTCACCTCAAACGGTGCGAGCCGCTTTCGGACACTTACCTTCAAGCAAAGCAGGCCGATCCATCAAAACTCCCGATTTACTGTCTGTGTGTGTGTGTGTGTGTCTGTTCTCAGGATAAAGGAGCTGTTCCCTGGTACGGAGATTGAAATGTTTGCTCATTTCATCAGTGAGTCTCTGAAGAGGACAAAGGCCAGGGAGTTTGTTCCCTCGCAAGAAGAAATCATAGCACTGCTCACTCGACAGGAGATGACCACCACAGTCTACTGCCACGGAGGAGGCTCCTGCAAGATCTCCATTAACTCACACACAAGTGCTGGAGAGGTAGGCACATTTGGAAAAGCATCGGCAATGTGATTATTTCTTATGGCAAGCGAAAGAGCCACACTAGTACATGATAAGAAATGTGACTGTTGACATATCGGCTTGTTTTGTCCAGGTGGTGGAGAAGCTGATTCGAGGTCTGGCCATGGAGGACAGCAGGAACATGTTTGCCCTGTTTGAGCACAACCACACTATTGACAGAGCTGTAGAAAGCCGGGTACTTGTGGCAGATGTTTTGGCTAAATTTGAAAGGTATGTTATTCAGGATCACAGGTTACGGCCTGCAATGTTATTACTGCATTATTAAAAACGAAGGGTCCTGTTTGGTTAGCCGGTGTTTTGAAGTACATATAAATCTGTTCTTAGAATATGATTATGTTGAGAAAATACTTAGATGTGGCTTTGTGAACTCTCGCCAGACTGGCTGGCAGTGAGGAAGCTGAGGATGACGGCCAGTGGAAACTCTATTTCAAGCTCTACTGCTTCCTGGATGTGGAGAGCATGCCTAAGGAAGGAGTGGAGTTTGCATTCATGTTTGAACAGGTGTGTTGGACTTCTTACGCTTTAATGAGGGATCTTTTATAACGTTTGTTAATACTAACTGTTATACTGTTTCTTCAGGCCCATGAGAGTTTGACCCGGGGCCACTTCCCTGCACGTGAGGAGACCCTGCAACACCTGGCAGCTTTACGCCTCCAGTTTCTATATGGAGAAAAAACCCGGGCCTCCTGGAGCCTGGAAAACGTCTACCCTGTGGGCCGCCTCCGCAATCGCATCCTCCAGTTCACCAAGGTGGGTGGAGCTTCAGGGTCCGGTCAAACTTTGGAGCGCCGGAGAACAAGCTTCCTGGATGGGACTCTGCGCCGAGGGTTGAAGACTGGGTCACTGAAGAAGCAACGCATGGAGGAGGAGCAGATGTTGGAGATGTGGATAAAGGAGGAGATGTCTGCCACTAGGGCGAGCATCCTGGAGAAGTGGTCCCGCCTCAATGGTCTGGTCCAGCACCAGGCCATGCTCAAATATATGACTATCATCAAGGAGTGGCACGGCTATGGATCCACTCTGTTTGACGTTGAGGTAATTTTATTGTAACTCTGAGGTCAACATGGTTTTAATGTCAGTAGGAATGTGCCGATGCAACTTTTTCGAATGCAACTTTTAACACAACCCCGCCTCATTGGGATCTCAGGTCTCACGTGATACCTGTTGCATATTGTGTGATATTTATGAGATCTTGTGTTTGTGTCTTCATAGTGCAAAGAAGGAGGCTTCCCTCATGATCTCTGGCTGAGTGTGAGCGCTGAAAATGTGTCTGTTTACAAGAGGGGCGAGCCGAAGCCTCTGGAGACCTTCCCATATGAGCACATCATCTTCTTTGGCGCCCCGCAACCCTGCACCTACAAGATCACAGTGGACGAGAGAGAAATGTTCTTCGAAACACCACAGGTACCCGTTCGTCTCCTCTCCTCTCCTCTCCTCTCCTCTCCTCTCCTCTCCTCTCCTCTCCTCT
>CAAKHC010010665.1:111025-144447 GCA_901007825.1 Macroramphosus scolopax
CCCCCCCCCCGGGGCCCCCCCCCCCAAACACCCCCCCCCCCCCCCCCAGCCAGTCTGCAGTAGTACAACACCTACTTCATTACCACATATCCATTTGTTTCCAGTCCAGTATTTCTTCAGACATAACAAGACAGCCGTCTAGAAAACTACATGAGCTACTGCATATAGAGGCCTGTTAGCACGTCTATGTATGATCGACTGCTCACAGGTGTCAACAGATATTTTAATGTCTTTAGAGACGGGCATCTGGTGCCAACTGTAGTTATCCTGTTAAACCCCCCTGACTCCCAGTTCCCTGCATTCAGTACAGTTGGCAGACTCTCTGTATCTGCTGAATTCTAATCTAATTTCTCGGTGAGTCTTTCAGGGGAGGTTCGGAACCTCGGCTGAATACAAGCAGGTAAAAGTTGCGAGATCTCGCAAAACTTTTTATATTCGGTCACGGTCAATGTACTTTCAACAGCAATATTGGAGCGCACACACCAGTGGGAGAGGTTTATAGACCTTCGTTTTAAGATTGGCCCCCACATATAAAGACATTAAATCAGTGCCTGGCAGGAGGCTTGAGTTTCACATAAAGGAGAGACGTCTGAAGAGAACACTTTGTTCAAGGGTTAACATTCAGAAACAACTGCAGTCAGCAAGTGGGATGTTGTGAAAGCACGGAAGTCGCCTCTTTACTTCTGTAAGTTGGACGACAAGCTTCATTAAGAAATATTTAATAACCTTCCCATTACATAGTGAAGTATCACCACAATTACTTAAAAACATCAATGGCCTTCTGGTGATCACCACGAGGCCAAGCCATAATAATATTGAAAAATAAACAACTTTAAAAAAGCGTACGGCGAGCTGGGGGATCAAACTACTCGCTCAGTGTCTGACTTTATCCTGGAATTACTCATTCATGGAAATGGGCTTGATCCTTGGATGTTCCTCATCAATCTTCCCCTCGCTCCCCCTGCGAGCTCTGCTGGAAAGTCCTGTGGAGGAAAAGTGGAGGCTGAGCGCTGAACGCACAGTGATAGATGATCTTGCCCATCAAATCAGGGATGGAAAAAGAACCCCAAGCTGAGCAGGATATAATGACTGCATGCTTCTCTCTCTCCATGGCAATGGAAAGATTAAACTCAAAAACATTTTAAAGTTACAGGACCATATTGTCATATTTCGGTCTGTAGTGTTTGTCCTGGCCGTCTGACGCCGTCACACAGTAGGTTCTATTATCTTGTTATAAACTGTAGATATTCCAGGCGTTACGGTTAAGTGCTGGTTAATTGTTTCAAGCTCTTCTAATTTACCAAAGGGCGGGGTGAGTCGAAGCATGTGTCCGACATCGCCAAACTACAGAGATGTTGGTAGATGAAGCAGATGTTGATGACGAAAGCAGGGAAAGTAGGATGAAAGCGAGGAGTGGTGTAATAGTTTTTGGATGATTGGGGCTTATTTTCAGACATGGAACCAACACATGGGTCAGATTAGATTAATCTAAAACACCGCACACGCAGGAAATCACTCTGGAGACAATAAAAAGAGGAATATCATCTCCAGAAATCTGGATAGAAAATGAAAGAAGATGATTTTCAATAGTATAAAAGCTGGTTTGTTTTCTGGTTTCGCCAGGTCGTTCACACTCTTCTGATCACAGCGTCTTGGGATGTTCGGTCCTCTGATTGATGTTGAATGACTGGTGGATACATTTGATGCTGATTAGTATTAGCTGATTGTTTTTGGTCGCCAGGTTCTCAGACAGCAGAGCTCACATGTTTCTCCTTTCCTCTTTAGCGTGAATAACTCATAAAGGAGAGACCTCCTTTCCTCAGCCGGGTTCTGCTTCACATGGCAGATCTGTTCTTTTCTCTATGATGATTCTGAGGTCATAATTATATATTATACAAACTTGAAGACATGTCGCTTCACATCCAATCTTGACTTCTGACTGATAAAGCCTTTGTGGGGTCGCTATCAGATCATTGATACCAGATTAGTTTGTCCTCCCGGCTGTTGTAACATCTCTGGAGTTGTTTGAGTCACCTGAGGTCAAATAAAACTGTCACTCATTGTAATTTTTGTAATCACATGGAGGCCAAATGTGAACAGACAGCATTGTGGCTGGAAGATAAATGATGTCGTAGACAAAATATGCATGTTGTTGTCCTCGAAAGAATCTCACTTCTCTGTGGGTCCAAATACCCTGACTGGCATTTATACTTAGCCTGAGTTGACTCCATTGACAAAATCATAATACAACAATAGTTTCAGATTCGGGACATTAGTTGTACGTCCTCTTTGCTTTCCTCTCTGACTCTAACATCAACAAATAATAAAGGCTTTATATGAAGACTTGTGTTCATATGTCTGTGTCACAGTTAATCACAATGGGAAAGATTATTAGGGACTTTTTTTGGCTCAAATAAATTTTAACAGGTAATCAAATTGTTTTAAATATGGCGTATTGAAAACTGTAAATCCTGCAGGATGTTACTAATACATCTAGACAGTGATGGACAGTATGTTTACATCCCTTTTCTTCCTGTGGTTCATTGTTATTAATTAATATGGTGTGTCAGTTTTTATTGGACCCATGTGACTGACGGTATTTCATCATCAACATCCAATTAACTCTGACGCTTTTCTCTCCTCCAGAACTCGATGAATCTTCCTCCAGACAAGGCTCGACTTCTGCGGCAGTACGACAACGAGAAGAAGTGGGAACTCATATGCGACCAGGTGAGGGATCAGTCGCTCGTCCGTGTGTCGTGATGCCGCTGCAGCTGCTTAACGCACGAGAAGATTCCAAAGGAAACTTTAACAATGAATCGAGATTAGGTCCCCATCAGTCAGGCTCCTGTGCAGTTTAACAGAGTAAACAAGAGTGATCTAATGTGCACCTTTACAAGTATCTACTGAACATCACCACACAGAGGTCGGTCCTACTGCGTGTCTTGACCACAGCATGCTCCTTCCTTTATCCTGTAAGCCTTTCTATGTCTTGACACACTACCCTGGCTTCCCTGGTCAACTGGGTTAAGTGGTGCAGCAGGGCGCCCACATCAGCCAGCCAGTTAAATAACTCAGCCTGTTATTGGCGTCGGCGCTACATGTAGAAAATAACAGCATCCTTGCTCAGTGAGCTGTGGTCTGAACGCTCCACTCAGCCCGCATCCTCCGTGACAGAGAGTTTTTCTGCCTCTCTGAGCAGGAGAGAAAATGTATAAGCGATCAAAACCACCACCCACCCAAACTGTATTGAAAGCCAGTGACCCTGAAGGGAACCCTGCTAGAGAGAGTGTGCTGGGCTGCTGACCAGCAGACAGAGATCCTCTCTCAGTTTGGAGTGGAGAATAGTTGGTTGGTTCTTTGTAAGGTTGCTGGTCCCGGCCCACTGTGCCCTCGTGCTGGAACGTCCCAGGGCTCATGATGTATTGCCCCATGTTCCTCGCCCACCGCTCCAGTGAGAGACGTGTTACTCCATGAGTACAGTTGCAGCACCGCACCCCTTTACTTCCATTCTTGTTTTCACAACTTTCACAATAAGCTTTATCCGAGACAGCACAGCTGGCTCTACCACTGCAGCAGCGATGGAGGGAGGCAGAGAAATAAATAAGATGGATGCATCTCTCTGAAAAACAGATGTTGCAAATGCTACCAGAGGCTTAAATATTAACGTCTTTAAGACAATTTTAGGACTTGTGAAGTACAGACGTGTTCATGATGTTAGCAAAGATTAAATCATCCAGAGCAGACTTGACGGTCATAAGATTTCTATCTGAGCAGAGCCTCTTCGCCTTCCAGGAAAACGTTACGTAACACAGATAATGTTCTTAGAAAGATATATTAGGTTTTCTTCAGAAGCATGGAGATGTTGTGAAACTTCCCCATTTTAATATCACGTAATGTAACTTTAACTTCCATTGAGCGTGTTAGAACGAGGCTTTAATGTGCTCCCAGAGACAAACATGTGCTCTCTATTATATGATCTAGTCCTACATGTGCTTACTTCCTGTTTCCATTCCTTCCATTTATGTGTGTGCATGTAACAGGACATATACAGTTTGTTATTCCACAGATCTGTTTTATTGCATTGACACACTCACACAGGGTGAAGCCGTCTGCCTGCGAGAGGCCGGTTCTCTTCCCCGACGCCGCTGCCGTCTTTCCTGTTTTTATGGGACATTCACACTCCGGCAGAAATAAATGTGATGTTACTGATACAGCAGCAGCCAGAGGATTTGATCTAATCTCAGCATCTATTTACAGAGGGCGGCCACAGTGATGTGAATAATGGTCACATGTTCTTAATTCAGTTTAGTTGCAACTGTCAGAAACATGTTTTTATGAATCTGTGTTCATTTATAAGATAAATTGGATCCAATTGTTACTTAGTTTATTTAAAGTAGATGGGACGTTGTAGAAGGAGGGAACAATATCATTCTCTTTCTCAGAAAGGAGTCCGATGGCCACTGTCTTGAGATGACAAAGGGCATTCTGGGAAATGTAGCTAATCGTCACTGGCTTGTACACCTCGTACAAGATTAAGAGTTCCTACCATGCATCTCCAACAACGAATAAATTAAATAATAACACAGAGAGATTCTCATGCTGGGCTCTTCATGCTCTAATGTGCAGTGGAAATCCCATTTAGTTGATATATAACCGAACAGGAGTCCACAATTAAACCTTCTTAAAGGGCCAGTAGGTCAATTTTCTTAACTAAATTCCAAAGAAAGTATATTTCTTCACTTTCATTGCACATAATTATTAGAGTAAATTTTCTAAATGAGGGCCTCTTCTGTTTCCTAGTTGTGTTGGTAAACCAGCACGCATGTTCTCAGTGGCTTGGCCTGATCCAAATACTGTTTCCTGCTCTCCACGCTGATCTGAATTAGCGCTAATCTCTTACATGTATATTTAGAGCATGAGGATGAGGGATGGACAGGGCGGCCAGGGGTTTGTAGATCAGGTTGTCAGCGTATCACAGGTTCAATCTCTCGCTCATCCTGTCCACCTGTTGCAAGCAAGACACTCACCTCCACTAGTGTGTGTGTGAGGCTAGTGAAAGGGAAATTATTAAGCACTATAGTTAAATAATGATTTATAAATGAATGCAGTCCATAAACCTGCTGCCCTGCTCTTGTGTACCTGCCTGCAAGATAAACATTACTGTGAATGTAGGAATGCTCACAAATGACAAAAGAAACTACAATGTCGTCTGGTTTCGTCCTAACAGACGTTACAGTTGCAGCTACAGTGCAGCCGAGCTGTTCACAAGAGAGACCCGGGCACGGGCAGAGAAGTCAATGTTGGGCTCCACATCTTGAGGGAACTCACCAAAGAAAATCTATTTCACTCATAATTCAATATATACAACTTGCAGGCTGCTGTACAAAGGCTTGTTGTGTGTAGAAAGCAGTGCAGTCTGGGATTGGATTAAAGAATATCTGTTACTCTGATGGCTTCGGTGTCAAGAACGGAATGTCTTCAGGCTGCTTCTGTAGTCTGATCAGAGCACAAGACACCATCCAAGTCATTCTTCACATTAATTGAAACTACAAACAACAAATGTTTTTTTTTTTACTGAATAAACTCTAATATGATACATCAGTTAATTCCCTGTCAACAGATTAATTGATTAATTGACTAATTGTTTCTGCCCCCTGTAGATCTTCTCAGACTTGTGACAGTGGGATTTGTCTCTTCATGTTATTTTTTAAAGAGGATACTTCCCACTGGAACTGCCTACATGGAAGCTAATTGTTCTTCCCTCTCACTCTTTCTCACCCTCTTTGTTTTCTTTTTCTCACAGGAGCGATTCCAAGTGAAAAACCCCCCTCACACGTACATCCAAAAGCTGCGGAGTTATCTGGACCCGGCAGTCACAAGAAAGGTGAGAGCCATCACAAACATACTGTCCTCTTCCTCTGGCCAGGCTGTTCCCTCCCCCTTTGACCCTCTATCGCTTGTCCAGGATATCCCTACAGCTGGAGAAAGATCGCACACGGGACCTCTGGTCCTGACAGCTTGGGAACATAAAACAGGCAGCAGTGGGGCTTGATGAGAAAGGAGAGTTTTATTCATCTTTGAGAAGCTCCTGCCCAGCTGAAGTACCTCAGGAAAGAACAGAACCCTCACTGATTCTTAGTGACTCTCCTCTATGTCTGACGTCGCGCCCTGACATCTCTGTGAGGAGGAGCTCCAAAACAATTATGGCGAAGGAGAAACTCACCGATTGCTGCTCTAACATTCCACTGCAGAATGGCCGGAGCTAACAGCAGATATCTGAGGTTATTTAGGAACTCGTTATCCAAGCAATCAGTTTTGTCTTGGAAAGAAGTAAAAGGGAGTAAAAGGAGGAGGTCTGTGAAGCAGAGTATCAGTCAGAGCTCAGGACGTGCCAATATTGTTCCCTTTTTTTGCCTCAGCGAGGGGAGGGGAGGGGAGGGGAGGCTGCAAGGCCGGGCGATGTGATAGACAAATTAAGCAATAGACTGCCAGAATAACAAATGTTTGAATAATTAGATTTTGCACCGACTGGATTGATGACTTTACATCACCAGAGTGAGTGTAGCAGGAAAGGCACCACATATAGAGGCAGATACAAAACACACACACAATGCTGAATTCCCCTTCTTGCCTCATTTCACAAAGGGTTCAAACATTTGTGGTGATCTTGAGCGTGATGTGTTTCAGGTCTCGTAGGATCTCTTTGATGCCGCTCCACTTTTGTGGCTTCTGATGGTTAATGACTGAGATTCCACACATAGGAGATCTGACGGAGGAGCGTGACGCAGGTTAAAGCAGACAAAACAGTAAACAAACAGATTGCCTCAAGGTTCGAGACTCTTTTTGTTGACTGGCTGTGGAAGTCTGGAAAGATTAGTTCAACCTCCACCCAGTGATGAATCAACACGCTGTGTCGGTGTCATACAGTCAGAGGTCGTCTGTTTCTCTGCAGAGCGTGCAGCACACACACGGTTGTCACCAGACATACGGGGCGGCCACAGATTCATAATGAACCGAACATATTCCACACTAAAGATCTCCTACGTGTTGCGCATCGTCCCCTCATCTCGACCTCTTCCCCGGACGCTCAGACACGAGCGTGTGCTGGAACTTTCCTGGCCGCATCCTCATCGCCAAAACAAAAACATTGGACATCTTCTATGTTATTAAGTTGATCCGGGCACTCAAACAAAAAGTCCAAGGAAGGAGGAATAAGCTTACAAGCCTTTATTAAAGGATGGCGACATCCCGGATGCCAACACGTTTCAACGCACATGTGGTCTGCATCAGGGCACGATTATTTTAACTGTTAAGCCTGTTTTGATCTTGTTCGTGTTCACAACAACAGCTCGTCTGGGTCATGATGTCGCTCTGAGACACCAAGTTAGCCCTCCTTGAATAATTGCCGCCTCTGCGTATTTCATCCCTTGATCAGAGAGCCGCAGCCGACAGGGACACGGCGGAATTTAATTGACAAGAGCGGAGAGGAGAGGAAGGAGAAAGACTGAGTGACAGTGAGAGGTAAAGCAAGAGGCTGAGGGGAGGAAAGAGGGAGAAGGGGGCAGAAAGGAGCACAAGAGAGCACGGAGGAAAAGAAAGAGTTATGGGCTTCTTCTACATTCCTGCTCCATCCCCCTTTTCTTCAAACTCAAACAATTGCCACTTTGTGCTGCAGCGAGCGAGAGCTGGAGGTCATTGCCTCTGCTTTCCATAGGCAGGCTCCGGTGCATTCCTCGGGGCAGCTCCCAGCCAATCGGCAGCCAAGGAGGAAGAGCTCCAATCCAACAAGTCCCCAAGAATGCATCAGCCATTGATTTGTTTCCAGGATGACCCCTCATGAGTTCCCTCTTTTCCCCTTCTCCCTCTTACCGCTGCCTCTCTACTCTCATTCCTTGTCTCCTTTCCCCCCTCACGTCGTCTTCACCCGTCTCTCGCCCAGTTTCTGCTCCCCTCTTTTTTCCTGCCCCGTCTGTGTTGCAGCTGGTTGTACTTAGAACGGAGTGTAGGGTGTTTGGTGGGAGAAGGAAGCGGCTGCCTCTGGGAGCCTGCGCAGAACCCCGAAACATGCTCTGCTTTCCACTGAAACACACAAAGGGCTCCTCCCTAATAAAAACACTCTGTTTCTCATCTCCTCGTGTGCCAAAAACACACCGCCCAGGCCCAAAGACACAGACGAGAGAGAGAGAGAGAGAGAGAGAGAGAGAGAGAGAGAGAGAGAGAGAGGGAACATTGCTATGGGAACAGCTTTCTTCTCTGTGGATGTTAATAATAGGTTGACACAGTGCTGAGCTCTGTTTCCTCCCTGATACAAACACATCACGGAAAGTGATCTTTAGCCCAGGGTCCATCTTCTCTTCTCTTCTCTTCTCTTCTCTTCTCTTCTCTTCTCTTCTCTTCTCTTCTCTTCTCTTCTCTTCTCTTCTCTTCTCTTCTCCTTTCCTCTCTTCTCTTCTCTTCCCCCTTTCATCGTTACTGGTCACGTCCCCCTGGTTTTGTTCCTGCGGGTTGCGTAACCGCCTTTTGTTTTTGCTGTTGCTCCTCTTTTACAACGACAAAAGCGAAGATGAGCCCGCTTACGTCGCTTTCTGTTTCGTCCCCCTTGGCAGCTTCGTTCACGTCACTCACGCACTTTCTGTCTCCGTCGCTGTGGCTACGACAGGGCCAAGAATGTGTGTGCACATGTGTGTTTGTGTGACAGCTGGTTGTCCCGGCTGGGTTTGAGAGGTGACCAATTAAGTTACTTGATGCTATCACACTGCTGGCAGGAGGGATTACTACTTTACAAAGAAGCCGACCTGAGCAAACAAGATTACGGGAACTACTCGATATTCACAGTTTCCAGTGAGTCAGCTCGCCTTCTCTTTCACCCTGTTGAATGGCTACTGGCAGCTAAAAGACCCACAATAATCCCGGGAGAAGAACCCAATCCCATCTCATTAGTCCAACCAGTGCACAGCCTGTCTTTCATGTTTAAATGTCTTATTTCTTCAGCAGGACCACAACATCCCCGCGCTACCAGTTGATGATTTACAGTTCTAGTTGCACGATGAAATATTAACTACTCCTTCTTGTCTCCCTTTAGAAATTCAGACGGAGAGTTCAGGAGTCCACCCAGGTCCTGAGAGAACTGGAAATTTCATTGCGGACCAATCATATAGGGTGAGTCACTGCGGGGTTGTGTGGTGATGAATGTCCCAGGCCTGGTTCTAGTGGATTCAGGAGGAAAGTCTGTCTGGAATTCCAGACACCCAAACATACAGACGTCGCCACGAACCCCCCCCGATTCATCTCAGGTGATATCACACACGAAGCCATGTGGTGAAGCACCAGACTGTGAATCGATTAACTGTGTGGGCCGGCTTGACGTATGAACTGCTACTGCAGGGGAGAGACTTGCATGCTGCATACGTTACTCACATCAGTGTGTCAGTTTGCCATCATGGAGACGTAGAAAGGCTCACAGCAGATTAAACACTGGAGTGTTCGGCTGTAAGCTGCCGGAACTGATATTGACTCAGTGTTGTGGAGTCGGACTCAAGGAAAGATCGATATCTCAAAGGGCGTCACACGTCGTCTCTGTCTTGTCTTGTTCTAGTGATCTGAGACCCTGATAGCCGGAGACTGTGATGGATCGCTCTGCCATTAATGCGGCCTAATATATTCTGGTATCTCTCAGATTCAGGGACCTTGTTTATCAGGCCGATGCTTCAAGATTTGCTCCTTTCTTTCTTGTTGTAAAGTCTTTCAGACCTTTATCACGTTGAATGAGCTGATGATGAAACAACAACAAGCTTTAATATAACCTCCTGTCACATGACAAACATCCTCTTCAGCCTGTTATACATTTTTTTTTTCCTACAGTTCATAAGTGAAGTCTTAGTATTCATTGGATGGAATGATGATGAGGATTTGTAGCTGGGAGGGAAGTTGGAGTGGGATCAGGAGATGAAGAGGGAGCCATGAAAGCTCCAGACTATTGTGACACTACATGAACACCAGTTACACAACTGCACCAGGTCCCCCACACACACACACTATCATCCAGTATTCCCTGGTTTCTCTTTTCCTCCCTCTAACCCACATTTAACTCCCCCGTCAGTGTATCTGTTTCACTCTCACACAGACTCGCGGATCCTTTCCGTCCTCACCTGCAGACTCTTTACACGCCGATCAGATTCTGCTCCTCAGAACCAGATTAAACCTCGGGCCCGAGCCAGAGACGACGTCCGTCTGGCAGAGCGGTTGAGGAATTGTTTATAAAGATTAACGTCATACTGCTGTCAGAGACCTTACGCTGGTAAACTAGATTACATAAATAATCTACTTAATCTAGATTAGGTAATGAAGCATTACCATAATGCCGGGAGGGGAGAGGAGACTAAGATGCAGGAGGAGGCCGGGGAGCAAGATGTCACCTACTCAGGCAGTGAATAATTACTGCTTGTTTTCAGAGAAATGAATCAGACGTGTTGGAGGAGTATAATAGGCAGATTGTCCCCGTGCGAGCAGCGCTGACACTAACCCGGCTCCCCGACTGCCTGCCTGCTCCTCACATGTTGCTCGGTGGTCAACAACTTGTGGTGAATGGGAGGATTGTTTGATATTGTCCTGTGGTAATGATTACCATGTGGCCCAGCGAGACCACACCCCCCCCGACGGTAAAACATGACGCGGCCCCACCAGGCCCGGCTTTATTGGACGCTCTTGTTAGTCCATGTAGTAACACCACAGGAGAGGTCATAAACAAGCAGCTATTGGAATTTAAAGGCAGTTAATGTTACGTCTTCATCGCCCTTGTCTCTGTCATTATGTTTACGCCCTGCCAATTTCTCTAATCCGTGAATATGTGAATGAATAAAAAAGACTTTGATTCAGCTCACATTGCTTATAATTCGGGGGGAGAACATGCTGAAAGGTAGTGGATGCTTTCCTGTGAAAAGCTTTTCTGTGTAGAATAAAAAAAAAGAGAGCTGAATGGGTGGCCCACTTCACCGCCTGTAAGGAAGGTGAGAATGGGCTTTTCATCCTTCTGTGTCTTTACAAAAAGCACAAACTCTCTCTGTGTGTGTGTGTGTGCATGTGTATGTGTGTGTGTGTGTGTGTAGTCACTCGGTAGTCATTATTACATGAGTACTCAGCAGTCAATTCTACATCGTTACATAAGTATTCAGCACTCGTGTGCAGATAGAAGCGGTGAGAGAGAGAGAGTGGTGAATAATCAGGAAACATCGGTACATCTTGGTCAGCTGTAGTCAGATCAAGCAGTCACACACACACACACACACACACACACACACACACACACACACACACACACACACACACACACACACACACACACACACACACACACACACACACACGTGGTCCGATTTATAGTCTGACTTCTTGTCTTCTCTCCTCAGGTGGGTGAGAGAGTTCTTGAATGAGGAGAACAAAGGCCTGGACGTGCTGGTGGAGTATCTTTCCTTTGCACAGTACGCTGTCACGTAAGTCACTACCAGCATTCTTTCTCTCTCTCTCTCTCTCTCTCTCTCTCTCCCTCCCCCCCCCATGGTCTATATGCAGAAGAAGTGACAACCAACACAATGCTGCTATTCTGCAGAGCCGCTGATGCAGCTCCCCTCAGCTCCACCACCACCGCTGCTGCAGGGCTGCTAGAAACACTGAGTCACTCCGGCCCTTCGCTGACACGTTGGCACCGGTTAATACACCGAACTTGTAATTAAGACGAACGGTGTGATTATTAGTCCGTCATGAGGTTCCTGTTCGGAGGCCAAAATGTTTTTAATTCCGTCCCCACTTCACTTTTTACAGTTGTACACGTTATGAATGTGTGTTCACCCTCAGTACTGCTGCAGCAGCGTAATGACGACTGAAATAGATCATTACAGGTTCACTATAACCAGCAGCTCCTCATAAAGCCTCCGCCAAGTACAACAAAGTGGATCCTAGAATAGTGATTTACCTCCTGCACATCTATATTTTCGTTGTTTGTAATGATGTGATGTTGTCAGAGCGCTGGCATCAAACAACGACACCAGTCAAAGAGTTTTAATTTACTGTCTCAGTGTCTCTTTGTGGCTCAGGGAAGCTACTTTTCTGATTTCTCTCTTGACTGCAACTTGTTATAAGTGAAGTCTTCCCTTCACAGTTAACTCGTATAACTCGCTGTTGTCCTGTGAGCCGGCCGTAAACTATTGACTCTCAGAAACGTGTCTTATGATTCTTTTTGTGGTTGTTCGGGTCTGTGAGACGTGTTTCTTCCAGTTTCCTAAGAGCCTTTTAATGCTTGAGAAACGTCGTCCTCGCTGACGTCTTGGCTTCCCCCTTTCAGTTTCTATGAAGGAAAGAACGACACTTTCACTGGAAATAATGAGCTGAATATTCCTCTTATGAAGGAATATACAACTTCCAGCAGTGAAGTGACACGATGCAATTAAACTTCAGACAGGGTTGTAACACGTCCAACGCTGCTTTTATACACTTTTATGCAGCCACATGACTTGCATCAACTCTCAAGGCCTCATTTATTTCCGTTGTTGCAGAAAAGCTTGAAGCTGTTAACCCCAAAAACAGACCGTGCATACTTCTGAAATATATATAATTCTCCTGGTTCTGAGGATATAACTGTGATTCCCCTCCAGCAGATAGCTGCACGCTTTACCTGTGCAACATTCGAAGCTTATTAACTGGATTTGACCTGCTTGAGTCTGATTTAATGCTGGAGAATTGGACCCATGGGGGAGGCTCGCTTTAAAGGTCGTCTGGCAGAAAGTCTCTCTGACACGGAGCCAGACCAGAAAGACTTCAAGGCAAATGTTTCCCGTCAATGAGAAACTAACGGTTCTGAAACGTTTGACCTGGTAGTTTAGTTTAGTATCGCAGGGCAAGTTCGGCCATATTCCAAATGAAGCTCATAATGTCTTTGCGAGGCACCTCGCTTACCTTTAATAAGAGCGTGATCAGCACTTTGGTGGTTCTTCATCTCCTGTTCTGTTTGACAGGTTTGATGGAGACTGTTTGGAGAACAACCCCGAGGCTCTGATGGACAAGTCGAAGCCCTGGAGCCGCTCTATAGAAGACCTGCATGGAGGAGGCACCCTGCCCCCGTCCATCACCGGGAACGGCATCACACGGTCCGGGCGACACTCCACGTTACGGTACGACGAGGCACACAAACGACCTCTCTCACTGATGATGATGAAGATCCAGCATGAACAATGTGTGTTTGTTGTATGCTAACATTCACGGCTAACATTCACGGCTCTCTCTCTCTCTCTTCCTGTCTTGATCACCCAACGTTTTGGTTGGAATTGTGATTATTTTAAGAAGTCCCCAAATTTCATATGATGCCTCAACAGCCTCTTTATGAAGTCATGAGGTCTGTAAGACTTTAAATGGCTTAAGACACATGTTGCAGCAGGAGACAAACAGCCTTTGTCTGGACTCTTTATCAAGAGGCTTGCTTTGGCCCATGACACATGATTGACACTGATTTTCCCTGTGACACATAATCTTTTTATGGAACAAAACTCTTTTTCCGTTTGGCTCCTTGTTTTTAAAACTGTGTAGTTTAACTCAAAGACTTGCGCGCGGAGGATTTCACAGCAGTTAATTCATAAATCGAATTTATCCTCTGAAGCATAAATCCTGTTCAATTGGGCATTATTCCTCTAATCCTTCCCTGTCGTGCCATTTAAAGTTCCTGTACAGCACTCGCACCGACTTCTGTGACTTCTAATCCTTTAGTTTGAAGAGGTTAACTTGTGCACAAAGAGCTCTATTGATGCAAAGAGTCACATGTCTTTGCAATAAGAGATCCGTGCATATGATAATCAAGTTATCGATTCTTTGCTTTTCTATGAATTGCCTGTTTGGAAAAATACCTGTTTGATTCCTGTGTTGTTTTTTTTTACGAGTTATAAATAACTGCAGCACAGAAAGTGGAAACGCTCTGTAATGCTGTAACTCAGAGATGTTTTTCATCAGCAATAAAACTGCTGAATCTCATTGCAAGTATGTAGTGGAACATCCTGATCTTTCCACAGAAGGATGAAATCGCTGGACTCCTCCGCCGCAGCTCGCGACGCTTCCTTCTGCACGTTACATCTTTGTTTGTTGTTATTTGTGCATATTTTATGTCTTCTTCTGCTGTAGATAAAATATGCAAAACGTCAAGATGTTGTCGTGTTGTCAGGTCGAGGCTGACGTGTGTCTTCTGTTCTGTCCTGGTGTTCCCTCCTAGTCATCTACTCTACTGTCTGCCAGTCTTCGACAGCAGGCAGGTCACAGCTTCACTCTGCTGGCTCGCAGTGAGCTTTGTGCCGAGTTCACCCCGCTTCCCCCGTCCCCACCCCGACACACACTCAACCCCTAGAGCCAGCCGGAGCTGCCGAGTTTATTTGTCCCGCCGTCTGTGGCAGCGATGTGAATTATTTGTACTGCCAGCCTCCCCTCCTGCGCTTCAGACTGAATTCTTCTCCTCCTTGGAGCCAATAGGTTCCCCTGCACCCATTGTTCCTGCCTCTGTGCCTTTGTGCTTCTTGTGTGGCTCCCTAAATGCCATCCTGTGCAGAAGCTGCTTAGTTTTTTGACAAAAAGCTGAACACTAGGCTACAAACAGTAACAGTAGATTAGAAGCTTTTCATATTGGGATTATCACTGAGAAAAATAAAGTGACTTGTGTGTGTTTTCTTCAAACTGCCCTCCTGAAGGACACCGAGCTCACTTAGCTGTCCCAAGTGTTCTCAGAAACGACGGTATGTCCGTAGAGGTAGATGGAGTCCTGTAGACAGTAGCTGTGCTAGTCTGTGTTTTTATACGTGTAGTTGTCGTGTCTACGGTACTTTAGGTACTTTCTGCACCTTGGATGAAAAACCAGTACGGTCACATTTTCAGAGCGCCGGCTTCGGCTCGGCGAGGAAGTATCAGCTCTTGTGACATCTCTTATCACGACCGTGTTTATATTTGTGAATTCCTTTCTCCGCGCTGCGTTGGCACAGATTCCAGGTCGAGGCGAATACTTTGTGTCTTCGGATCCAGTACGAACCGGATCTATTGATCAGTCCGGTGACTGGTTTTCTCTGCACTCCATCACCTAAGTTCTGCTTCACTTGTTATATAAAGTTTGTTCCAGCAAATCCAGACAAGTCCAAGCAAGTCAAGTTATTACATTTAGCTGTGGTTATCTTTTATCATTACTTTGATTGGGGATTAAGAAACTGCATCCACTCATTTCCTCTCGATCGTGCTGCGCCTCAGTTTGGATGTTGCGCAATCAGGAGAGGAAAATCCCAGGACAGAAGTCTGTTAAGATTGTTTTGCTGCTCCAGTTCTCTCCTTGTCTCATGAATCGAAGGCGTCGATTTCCAGGAGATTCATCTAAACAAGATAAAGAACATTCATCGTAAAGCTCGTACCACAACAACAGCTTATTATAACGTGAACTCGCATCTTTTTTTTTCTTCTATCAGGGACAGAAACATACTGAAACACAGCATGTTGTGACTCACATAGGAGTCACGCCTTCAGGCTCGGAGGCTGACATGAATAGGCGTGTCTGTCAGTAGCCTGAAGATACATTTTTTCCCCCTGGAACTCAGTTTTATAAACCGAACCTCGTGACAAAAGTCTGGAAATAAACAGCCCTGCTTTGACTGGCTTTTAACATCCCCGGTAATACGGCGGGTGGCTCCGGCCTCACGCTCTTATTGCACCGGGAGAAAACACTCCGTCCCTGTTGTTGTCTCCAGTCAGGGGCTGCATGCAAATCGGGGGTCGCTATTGTTCCAGCTGTTAGTGATATTGTAATGGAAGACATTAAATTAGAACTTTTAAAAAGAGGGTATCTCGTGGCCCCTGGCGAGGCTGTAGATTACAGGGCTCCTCTGTTTGTTAATGTAAGATGGGGTGTCAGTTTAATAGCCTCCCCATGTGAAGGAGGGGGTGTGTGTGTGATGGGAACTCATTCACAACCGGCATCTGTTTTTCTCCTTAACTCGACCTCGTGCACGCCGTTGTTGTTCAGTTCTCCAAGTCTAAACGCTTCTTTTAATAAACTTCTTTGTTTTCTATTTCCAGCTGTAACACGCTGCCCAGCCGGAGGACGCTGAAGAACTCCAGGCTGATCTGTAAGAAAGACGACGTCCACGTCTGCATCATGTGCCTGCGCGCTATCATGAACTACCAGGTCAGCCCTCTGCACTGCGTGTGCACGTCCCTCCGGACTGACGCACGCTGTTTCGGACTGAAGCCAAATTCAATTTGTTCCACTGCTAGTTCTCCGTGTTTCATTTATTATGGAGAGGAATTCACCCCCTTACTTATTCAGGGGTTCATTCTCATGTATTTTTCATTTCGCAGTACGGCTTCAACATGGTCATGTCACACCCGAATGCTGTGAATGAAATTGCACTAAGTCTCAACAACAAGAACCCAAGGTAACCTAACAAGTTCTACATGTCTTAAATTATAGGATCGGAACATAAGTTACCAACTTTCATGAACATTTAGAGCCAAACATTCTCCTCAGTGCACCTGCAACCCAACAGACAGGTGAGAGCACTGCTGGCGCTATGACAGGACTCACACACTCTCGCACACACACACAAACACCTTGCTTTAAGGCAGACTTTGACAATTGTATCAACATAGCAATCACTGATACTCAAACCATGCAGTTAGAATCCAGTTTGCACAGACGTTTCTGCAGTGGCAGGATTTTAAATGATTGTTTTCCACTTTGTTAAAGTACAGGTTTGCTGCAGCGCCGGCGCTTGTCATTTACGAAGCAGCCATGTTTTCTCCCTGTTTTACAGGACTAAAGCTCTGGTCTTGGAGCTCCTGGCGGCGGTTTGTCTCGTGAGAGGAGGCCACGAAATCATTCTCTCGGCGTTTGACAACTTTAAGGAGGTACGAGCGGCGCAGAGAAGGGAAGCGGGGTCATTACACTCTAACTGTGCAATTTTCTGAACGGTGATTCAGCCTGCAGGAATGCTCCCCGTGCAGATGTGAGACCAGCAGATTCCTCACCGCTGCCTTCGGTTGCATCTTGGAGTTTTTTTTTTTTTGGTTACAAGATTACAGACGCTGGTTTAGCTGCATGACACAGGGGGACACACGTGACCTCCAGAGTGAACAGTTAAGTGTATTAGCTGGATTTGGCAGGCAGGTCAAGGATCAGAATAGCAGGGCCGCAGATGTAACGGACAGCCCTGCCTGATCCGCACTTGTCTGGATGAGGTATTCAGGCTGCTGTGAAAATGATTGAGAGGACAAGTACGGCGGTCCTGTTTGAAGCATACGGCCCTCAAACAGGGACCCGCTGCAGTCGATGCAATATTAACACCCCCGAATGAAATATTGAATGTTGCTCTCATCGGCATCGGCATTAGCGGTAGAATAAGACTTAGCTCATTGTAGCTCATGTAATGAGATTGAAGGCTAAGAAAGCATGAGAGCTCTGGCTCACGTTTGTGTCTCTACCTGAGGGGGGGAAGGACGATTTTCTTATTCTCTTTTTCCTTTAATTTGAAAGGGAAGTGTCATTAGATCCAGTCTGCTAAGTGACTCTGATGTCAGAAGTCAGGAGAGACGGCTGCAGACTCTCCTTCAATTCTTTTTCATGCTCCCTCATTGCCCTCAAGATGAACCGTCTGATCTGCAGAGCATCTCGCTCGCCCTATTTATCTCCGTCTCTTTTTGCCTCAGAAATACAAGTTCAAAAAGACTTCACTGGCAGTTCAAACCACGAGCAATATCCATACTGTACATCAGATCAACAGAAAAAAGTTGTGGTTCATGAATAATTGATTAATGAATCGTGATTATCAATCTAAAACATTACTACGATGCATTTGGCATCAAAGTTTAAAATCAGGAACATTCATGTCTCACGGTTTGTGCAGACTATGAGGAGTCGGTTGAGGCATTTATGCAAATCAGTGCTCAATTGTCATCAATCAATTGGATCAATGTGGGTTCATCTGCTCAGCTCGGCTCGATGTGACCTCAGCGAAAGTGACATGTGGTCTGTTTTGCAGGTGTGCGTGGAGACGCAGCGGTTTGAGAAGCTGATGGAGTACTTCAAGAACGAGGACAACAACATTGACTTCATGGTACGTCCGCGCACACACACACACACGCACACACACACACACACACACACACAGTTCTGACGACTATTGATCGCGCTGCTATCCCCTTGAAAGTCCAGAAATCACCGAGGCAAACCGCAGAGTGCTCGCGAAGCTTTTCCAGCTGACGAAGCTCTTTCATCTTCTTTATATTTAAATGTCGTGATGAATCGCAACTGCGAGACAGATGGAAGAGCAGCTGCAAAGCTTCCAGATGTGATGAAAGAAAGACGTATCTGCGAAATTCAGATATTTTGAGAATGTAAACACTCCTACACATGTGTCCTGATGTTGGTCCAGTTGAATAAGACCTCAACCAGGGACCCACTTGGCCTCCAGTATGGCGATGCACACTCACAAGGCTGTCTGTGTTTGTACACGCACTCTAACTACGTAATTGTGGTTCAGTTCATCTAACCGGAGTGGTTTCAGTGAGGAGCCCATGCCAAGTCTGTCATTTCCATGCTGAGTGCTGCTAATTATCCAGATCAGAATAAAAGACACTGTGAAGAAAGTGCCAACTTGATTTTATCTAATGCACGCATCTCTTAAGTGTCTTCATTGATGTGGCGCATACACTGTTTGTGTGTGTGTGTGTGTGTGTGTGTGTGTGTAAAAGCTTGCTGAGGGAAAAACCAACAGATGCTGTTTGAATAGGCCTTCAATAGGACTTTGAAAAGCACTTCTGTCACAAGTCCGCTCAGAGTCCCTCGCGAGGCTCGTCGTGTGACAGCGGCACCAAAGCAAACACACATCGTCAAAGCTGCCGGGCTGCACAAAGACAACGGAGTGTCTCACGTGAAGTTAATGAAGCCGGCGTCAGGGTGAGGACGAAGTGTGTGTTTGCATCAGACGCCGGGAGGGGATCCCCCCCCCTTGATCAGTGTATGCCGAATCCCATAAGGCAGCCAATCGTGTTGAACTGCCTTATTTGTTAATTTGTTCGGATCCCTTTAATCTGCCGGATAAGCTGCTCTGTCAGCCGAGCCAGAACCATAATGAGGGTTTATTCACACGATTTCACAGGAAGTGATATAAAAGGCAACAAATGTGATAATCAAAAACAAACCAGCTGCGCAACAATGTATTAACACATTATCATACGCAGGTTCTTAAGAGCATGCAGACAGATGACTATAGGTGCTGTGTTGAATCCGCTAACTGTGTTTCCCTGTTCGTATTCCCCAGGTGGCCTGCATGCAGTTCATCAACATCGTCGTACACTCAGTGGAGGACATGAATTTCCGAGTTCATCTACAGTACGACTTCACCAAACTGTGTCTGGATGACTACTTGGATGTGAGTTGAGACGTAGTGCTGCAGGGGAAAAACGGACTGGCAGTCAGAACACTTTGATACTCAGCTCAGTTCGGAGCAAAGCTTGTCATTACAGCACCCCCGAGACAGCAACCACAGAAACAAAGTCAATAATGGCTTTTCCATTACCTCAGAAAAAAAATGGGTCAGTTCTGTGAAACAACATGTGCAGCGACGATGCCGAGGTTAGATCAATGCGAACCTCCGAGGCTGAGATGTCGGCCTCATGCATTGAACTGAAGAAAGAGAGAGATGTTCCTTGACTGTCTGGTTGTGTCATCATACCCTCTTGTGTTTGTTACCCTCCAGAAACTGAAGCATACAGAGAGCGATAAGCTGCAGGTGCAGATTCAGGCCTACTTGGATAACGTGTTTGATGTGGGAGCCCTGCTGGAGGATGCAGAAACCAAAAACGCAGCGCTGGAGCGAGTGGAGGAGCTGGAGGAGAACATGTCACATGTGAGAGCAGTTGATTGTTGAACAAACATGACTCAGTCTTCCTCTCTCGAAACCACTTACTGTGTAACAGGGCACAGGGAATCGACAGGTCATGTTTAGGAAGCTCCGTCAGTGCCCTCTCCGATTGGGATTTCTATCATCTCATGGTTCCACTTGTCATCATGACTGAGAGTCCGTCTGGATCTCTAACTCATCCAATTGGCATTCTGTGTTGCAGTTAATCGATGTAACTTGCAACCTTTTTCCTCCTGGCCTTTCCCTCATAGATGACAGAGAAGCTGCAGGACACAGAGAATGAAGCCATGTCTAAGATTGTGGAGCTGGAGAAGCAGCTGATGCAGAGAAACAAGGATCTGGACTCCATCAGGGTCAGGACATTCACATCCCTTTACACTCAGAACACACTGAGCAGTTTAATGTGAAGTAACATTGTCCGCCTCTCACACAGGAAGCCTACAAAGACACCAGCACGCAGGTTCACTCCTTGCGGCAGGTGTTGAAGGAGAAGGACGAGGCCATCCAGCGGCAGTCTAACCTGGAGAAGAAGATACACGAGCTGGAGAAGCAGGGCACCATCAAGATCCACAAGAAGGGAGATGGGGACATCTCCATCCTGCCGTCGCCCTCTTCTGGCGTGGAGGGCTTGTCGGGCGCCACGACGTTAGGAAACATTGCAGCTGTCAGTCCAAACCACGTGGGAGGCGGAGGAGGAGGCGACAGGCCCTCGCCACCGCCGCCCCCTCCGCTGCCAGTGAACGGCACATGTAGGTTTATGAGTCCGGGTTTTTCACACATGCACTGTAAACCTAAACGGGACCTGGAAAAAGTAATTACAGGACAAACTGTACACATGTGCATCGCAGTGCCGTTAGCTCAGCCTCCCCTCACCGCCTCTCCTCTCTTCCAGTGCCAAATGGGCCGACGTCATCCGGCCCCGCAGCGGCAGCTCCCCCGCCTCCACCGCCTCCGCCTCCTCCACCGCCACCGCCGCCCCCAGGTCCAGCGTCAGATATGCTGGCCCCTCTGCCCCCTCCACCTCCTCCTGCAGCCCCCCCACTCCCCGGCTGTGGGACCCCCACTGTCATCATGAACTCTGGGCTCGCAGGTAAGGTTACTGAATCGGATGGAATGTTACACGCAGTGAAGAATATACCATAATGGACAAAGCAGCTTTTTTTAAATGCATCGGGGAGGTTTTTCCTTCAATAGACTTTTCATGAGCTGATGTTTATGGCGGGTCGGTGATTTTACTGCAAATACTATTAAAGGAACAGTAACAATACACCTCTTATACTGCATCTGTTACTGCTTCACTGTGTGTTGCACCATTAGGGTCACCACAGCTTTACGTTCCACAATAAACACATCATAAATAACAGGTAAATAAAACATGATATCACAAAGAGAATCTGATGAATGCTTCAACTTTAAGAGCCCCGCTGGCTTCATGCATGTGTGTATTTATAGTGTGTTGGACAGAATACTGAGAAGTTGCTTCTTGTTAAATTTTCAGGTGGATTTTTGTTTAAAATTATGAGAATATAATTGAATCTTGAATGAACCTCTCCTGTCAGTCAGACTCCTGTTCATGCTCAGATTATTGATCATTTTCCCGCCTGTTTATTAGACGTAATTAGTTGTAATAATGCTATTAATGCAGCTCCTCCTGCAGCTTATCGTCCCTGTGAGTTTGACTCAGAAAGCACCGATTCTTTACAGCGTGTGTTTGAATTGTGCATGTTGAAGCTTCCTCGCTTACACTAACATTCTCTTCTATAATTTCTCCTTGAATTCTTTCTTTTTCTGCCACCCAGAGGGACCCATCAAACTCTTCTGTAGGTTTCCTCTGTTATGTTTGCTTCGTCCGCCCAATGATTCCCACACGTTTTTTGAAACTGGTATTTTCAGTCTGTTTAAAAATCACCAACCAAAAATACACAAAAACATCTGGAGCTTCGTATCTGATCATTCCTATGAAGCTCTTCTCAATAAGATTTGCTGTTAATCTTTTGTATGATTTATAACAACAAAGAAAATACCACGTTTCAAAGTCCTGCATGGTTTTTACCTTCGTACCTTGCTGTAGTAGTGTGTGTGTGTGTGTGTGTGTGTGTGTGATCTCCTGGTGGCATGCTGAGACACAATGACCTCCTGTGGCAGGCTAAGATTGAACGTGACGGGCTCCGGCACAGCTGGAATCTGCTTTTCCTTTCTTGTAACGGCCTTCTGTGTCTGCAAACACTCTGCCTGTGTGGCACTGGAGCGGTCAGCTTCAGTGAATCAGGGGGGGGGGGCACAAATAGCTTTAGTCCCTCTGGTTTTACAGAGACACAACATATGTCTTTCTTGTTTAGTTTAAAGGGCAAAAAAATATTCAGTGAAAGGAAATTGCACGTGTGAATGTTACCGTGTGTGTGTGTGTGTGTGTGCAGTCATGCAGTAGACAGGTACCTCATATTAACTCGTCTTCGTCCTGTCTAGCTGTCAAGATTAAGAAACCGATCAAGACAAAGTTCCGTATGCCCGTCTTCAACTGGGTCGCCCTGAAGCCCAACCAGATCAACGGGACCGTCTTCAATGAGATCGATGATGAGAGGATACTTGAGGTAAGAATAGAGTAATCGTACTGAAGAAGATAAGTATGACCTGTGATAGCAGAACGTAAACTGATTGTTGGTGTCCCTCAGGACCTGAATGTGGATGAGTTCGAGGAGATGTTTAAGACTAAAGCTCAGGGCCCGTCCATTGAACTCACCATGAGCAAGCAGAAGGTCATCCAGAAGGGCCCCAACAAGGTGTCGCTGCTGGACTCCAACAGGTCGAAGAACCTGGCCATCACACTGAGGAAGGTCGGCAAGGCACCAGAGGAGATCTGCAGGGCCATTCAGATGTAAGCCAGCGCACGAGTTCCCTGTTTGTTATACCAACCGGATCATATGATGCTCTGGAATGTCTGCAGATGTTTTATGAATGTTGTGATGGCTTTCATTCATGTTGGCGTGTAATCAAATCGTCCGTGCTTCGAGTTGACGGTACCAACGTGCTCCTGTGGGCTCTTCCTCCTTCAGCTTTGACCTTCGGACTCTCCCGGTGGACTTTGTGGAGTGTCTGATGCGCTTCCAGCCCACGGAGAACGAGATTAAGATCCTGCGGCAGTTCGAGAAGGAGCGGAAACCCGTGGAAAGCCTGACGGACGAGGACCGCTTCATGATGCAGTTCAGTAAGATCGAGCGGCTCATGCAGAAAATGACTATCATGGCCTTCATCGGCAACTTCTGCGAGAGCGTGCAGATGCTCACACCGGTGAGAACCACACAGATGTGACATTTATATTATTCTTTTGAGTTACTGGTTTGTTGCATGCTGATGTCAATCTGTTTGTTTCCCCGCAGCAAATCCATGCAGTCATAGCAGCATCTGTGTCCATCAAGTCTTCCCAGAAGCTAAAGAAGATTTTAGAGGTAAGTGAACCATTAGTGTCCAGACTGAACTCAACATTATCGGGATGTGTTGTTTCCTTATTCCCTGTCTGCTTCTGTCCTGTTCTCCAGATTATCTTGGCTCTCGGAAACTATATGAACAGCAGCAAGAGGGGAGCAGTTTACGGGTTTAAGCTACAAAGTTTAGACTTGGTAAGTCGAGTCCACCTGACTGCAGCGCCGCCGTTCGTATCTTTGACTCGTCTCACCGTTCCTTCCGTTTCCTTACAGCTTCTTGATACCAAGTCAACGGACCGCAAGACGACATTGCTACACTACATAGCCAACGTGGTGAAGGAGAAGTACTCACAAGTTTCTCTCTTCTACAACGAGGTTCACTACGTGGACAAAGCTGCAGCTGGTGAGCCTTCAGCCACCTGTTTCCTTCAAAGCACAGATTCTTGTTGTACCTACTAACCATCATTCCCTCACTGTGCTCCTTCCCTCATTCATGTGTTCACAGTGTCGCTGGACAACGTCCTGCTGGATGTGAAAGAGCTGCAGAGAGGCATGGAGCTGACCAAAAGAGAATACAGCATGCACGGCCACAACACCATGCTGAAAGACTTCATCACGCACAATGACAGCAAGTTAAAAAAGCTGCAGGATGATGCAAAGATTGCACAGGTAACATGAACAAGACCTCCTGTTTTCATGTTTCCACCACATGTGGATGATTGTTTAACTCCCTGTCTGCCTTTAAAAGGACGCTTTCGACGAGGCGCTGAAGTTCTACGGGGAGAACTCCAAAACCACGCCGCCGTCCGTCTTCTTCCCCGTGTTTGTGCGTTTTGTAAAGGCTTACAGGGTGAGCTGGATGATGGCTTCACACACACACACACACAGAACAAGTTTCACAATAACAACTGGGCTTAGTCAGTAAATGAGGATTAACCAGTAAAGATGTTTCTCAGTCGGGCTTCTTATAAACATGTACATGTATGTGAGATGTTCATTGTGACAACAACACAGTGTTAAGTCGCACAGTCACACCGTTGGAGACCTGACATGCTCGTAATCTCCTTAGCAAGCAGAAGAGGACAACGAGCACAGAAGGAGACAGGAGCAGATTATGATGGAGAAACTTCTTGAACAAGAGGCCATGATGGAGGAAGACCAGAGGGTGAGTCACCTTTTTATCCCAGCGTCCCCCTATCTGTTGCTTTCTTACGGGAAGAGGCTCCAGTGTATCAGGAAGACCAGAAGGTAAGCTTGCTCCGGTCTTCCAGACTCCTGATCACAGGATTAGTTGTGCACCGACTACCTGCTGGTTATAGTTTGATCTGGTTGTGCAGTCTGACGTCCTGCTGAGTGGCTTCACATCAGCTCAGGATCAGACGTTCTGCCTCTTAAATAGTTTAGTTAAAGCACACATGCAATCTCACACAAAGTATGAGACTTCTTTGTTATATAATGTTGAAGATCCAATAAGTTGAAGAGAACCGTGTGTGTATTGTAATGTTTTGGTGTGTGCTCTCCGCAGTCTCCGTCTCATAAGAACAAACGACAGCAGCAGGAGCTGATCCAGGAGCTCAGGAAGAAACAGGTGAAAGACAGCCGCCACGTCTACGAAGGCAAAGACGGAGCTATCGAGGACATCATCACGGGTAACCACACCCGGGCCTGGCTGCCGTCGCGGCCACACACACACACACACACACACACACACACACCCACACTCGCGCACACACAGGGCGCTTTGCATGAAGGTCGTCTCCCGCGCCGAACAATCAGCCTTTAACGGAAGGATTCTAAAAAAGCAACTAACAACAAATCACATGTTTGAGAAGCGAAGGCCTCAGCTAACGAGTACAAACATGAATCAGCTAATCCAGTAACAACCTGAGGTGATGACTTGTGTGTGATGATGACTACTGCTGATCTTATCTGCTTTGCTTTGTAACACAAGGCAGGTGTGCGACTGCCAGATGAAGAACTATTCTCAGGGAATCAGCTACAGATTCTGATCACTGAGATGTGGTGACGCTTGTCATGTGCAGTGGTGGTTTGTAACTAGGTGAACTGGTCCTGTACTAACATGCAGATGGAGGTACTTGTACTTTACTAGGAACTCTGCAAAGAAAATACTTAAGACATAACGAGCTTACAAAATAAGATGTATTGTAATAGATGTGTGTGTCTTATAGCTGCAACAGCAAGATGTCACTTTAACATTAATGCATCAGCAGTAACAAAACTGTAATATTAATATTAAAAAGAATATACGTAATGAATTTTAATTATAATTTAACTTTCAGGATTTTTAATTAGTTTTCTTAGAAAGACTTTTCCATCGATGTATTGCTGCTGTTACATAAGTAAAGGATCTAAATACATTCCACCACTGGACACAGTCTAATATGAAATGTGTTGCTGGTCTGGACCTCCTGGCAGCCGATTGATTCAAGTGTCTGTAACAACAACATTGTTTGATACTAACAAACAAAACCAAAAGGGAGTTTGGAGTGAAGCTTGGATCGTTTCAGATGTTGCTCACCAGCTGAATATCCCGGTTGCATAAAACCACTTGGACTGCCTTCACATCTTCATCTGAGGATGCCTTAGAGAGAAAAAAATGAGTTGCATAAAATCGCCTTAAGGATTTAGTTAAGACGATCTAACCGGAGGACGAGACGTCAGGTCACATTATACTTTGAAGTAAAAACCTGATGGACACGAGCGATGAGATCTGACCGTCAGTCCGTCTTAAAAGATCTCTACGAAGCGTGAAGATTAAACTAAGAGTTGCCGTGTTCTCCCAGTGATCCTTATCATTACCTTCAAAGTACTTTTTATTAGAACAACTTATTCATCTTTTGTCCAGTTTCTCTTTTTGTTTTCTCTTCGTTGTCCATTTTTGGAGAAGTTAATTAACACCTGACAATAGGACCTGTCAGATGACGATGTGAGTGAAGGGTAACCATGGTAACCGAAGTGTGAATATATAACGACGGTAACTGAAAGACTTTGTGTAAACACTTAAACAGACTTTATGCAACACTCCTAAATGAACACCTGAGCTTAGGGACATATTTTGCCTAAGGGACAAACCTCAGTTGGAATGTGAAGGCAGTTTATGCACCCGGTGTCCTTTCAGCGGAGCGTTAACAAGTAACACTCAAACTCTGTGACATTGACTCTGCACCAGCCTGATGCTGTCGGTTGGTATTTGCCTACTGCTAACCAGTGCTCAACACCTGTAGGATTCTGCTTTTCTTATACTGTGTTTGTCTTGTGTTGGCTGTTGTCCCTGTTGTTCTCAATGCAGTGCTGAAGACAGTGCCCTTTACCGCCCGCACAGCCAAGCGCGGCTCTCGGTTC
The DNA here is from genome assembly GCA_901007825.1 of Macroramphosus scolopax. Classification (NCBI taxonomy): domain Eukaryota; kingdom Metazoa; phylum Chordata; class Actinopteri; order Syngnathiformes; family Centriscidae; genus Macroramphosus; species Macroramphosus scolopax. The sequence goes on from CAAKHC010010665.1 coordinate 137,742, forward strand.
TTCTGCGAGTCCGCCCTCAATGACGAGTACCATTACTAAGCTTTTAGAACTCTCTCTCTTCTCAAAGGTTGCTGGAACATAAAGTTCTTCTTTTTTTCTCTCCTCCTCCTCCTCCTCCTTCTTCCTCACACAACCTCGCATGCCTCTCCACACTCCTCCTTAATTGTCACACTCACACATCGGGCCTCCTGAAGACGTGCACCACCGGACTGCCTGTGTTTGTGTGAATTCACATGTTTTCTCCCTCCTGAGCACGCCTGTATTGGAGTTTCTGCATGCAGTGTGACACCCTCATTTAATCATCATCACTAGATCAGCTGTGGTGAAACATTATGTCTCCATGTTCAGTTTTATCTGCACCGACAGGAGCTATAAATTAGTGGCCACTCTTTTTTAACACAGTAACAGAGCTCACAACTTTAGCTCGCAGCTGCCATCTAGTGGTCAAATCCTGAACTTCGCTTGTTAATTCCTGACTAGCTGCTAAGTGTAATGATCCACTTTGATCAGTGCCTTCAAACACGTTGCAGTTCCATGTTGTGATTCATCACCATGTTGTACGTTCCATCCAGGTTTGACTAACTTCATGATTGTGTGACTGCCTGTGGTATTATAATATTCTCCTGTGTGTTTTAATCAATGTGTTATTTAAAAGGAATGTTTGTGTTCACTGTGATAAATCACCTGCTTTGAACCCGGCTTCATGCATGCAGATCTTTTGCATCCCTGCACTCCTAGTGTAGCATGCTGTCTGCAGACAGGCCACTTCTCTGTCAAATGATGTCCTGCCTCACTAACTTGCTGATATATAGAATTTACAATTTTTTGCACCCCTCTCTTTCCAGTTGCACTTTTTTTTAACCAACCAGGCTGTTTCACTGAAATTGACTAATACTACATAGGTAATCAGTGTTTCCCTGGCTGCATGCATGCTTTGGTTGTTCTGTTTTTTTTTGGTGAAGGTGCTGTAACAACAGATGTTTATTTCAGTTCCTCTGTATAGGAAGTTGGGCTTCTCTTCTCTCCTGCTGGTAGCCGCTCTGTAAAGCAGTAAGGTTTTAGTTGTACGGAAAGAAACAAAAAAAGCTTTGATCATCTCCTCCATCTTCCTCCCTGCCAGTTGAACCAGTTAACACCCTCCAGCTCTGTCACCTCTCTTGCCCTTGCCCATGTAAGACCTTTCCCCCATGCAGCCTGCTGCCACTTCGCTTTGCTCATGCAGCCGCCTCTGTGCAAAAGCCGCTGTGAAATGTTGGGAGCGATATGCTCCGGTCAGTCTCCCCTTTCTCAATTTTATAACCTCCATTTTGTCTTCTCTTTATCTAGCCCTAAAGAAGAATAATATTACTAAATTTCCCAATGTCTACTCGAGGGTAAGGAACTCCTCCAGTAGCACCCCTGTAGTGGTGGATGTGTCTCAAACCTGGCAAGCATCTCTTTATTACCTCCCTCCCTCTTTTCCTGACATCTCAGGGTCCGCTCGGTACAGACCGACCTGTCCCTCTGTTCTTCCCTCTTTCCTTTCATTACACCTCCTTCAGAAAAGCACATTTGGATGTTTAATGATATAAAAGTATTAATCCTAATAGTAGATTGTTTGGACTTTGTAAGGGAAGGATTTTCTTTCCTAGATTCTAACGTACAAGTCGGAACCCTGTAGCCTGTCTCAGTGATAACAACCAGAGACAGCTGACCTGCAGGGCTTTTTTTTTTGTGTAGAACTCATGCTGCTTTGACAGACAGGCTGCCAGCACATTGAGCATGTGGGCTCATCAAAATGCCTTGACGAGATGACTGACAGCTCTCTTTATTCACCCCCCCTGCCCCCCCCTCATCCCCTTCTTACCTCCCAGATCTGAGGAATCAGCCTTACAGGCGAGCGGACGCTGTGCGGAGGAGTGTCAGGAGACGCTTTGATGATCAGAACCTGCGGTCGATGAACAACGGCGAAGTGGTCGTGTGACGAGGGAACAGTGCATGTGCTGCGGTGTGGGGAGGGAGGGGGGGGGGGGCAGTGAGGATATGTAACGCCAGGAGAGCGAGAGACGGAAGGTTCGAAGCAAAGTGAAGGACGATTAGTGAAAGATGAGAGTAGTAGTATGTGTAAATATATATATATATATATATATATTACATAAGAGTACACGTTATACCATGTCTGTGGTATAGAGGCGGCAGATTTCACTTTGAAGGATCGTGACATGTATGGGACCGTATTTAATGCGTCTAAGAGGTTGATTAAGAAACCTTAGACAAGACAAGTGCCTGAACGTATGACTGTTTTTAATATTTACACTCCGAGCAATACGACGTGACCTGGCTTTAATTTTAAGACGTGTAAAAACTGGACTTGTGGCGGCCTTAAGAGCCACGTGAAGAGATGCTTCCTTGGAAACAGAACGTAGAATGTATGGGACGCGTTCCCTTTAGCTGTTACAAATATGTTATTTTGAGTTGGACATTCTGTAGTATGTTGTTACATTCCAGGGGCTCGGTTCCATTCCACTGACCACACAAACAACTATAAGATCAAGCAGCACATCTCACCAGGCTCCTCAGAGTTTACTCAGGCATGAAGGGTGATCAGAACGAAACGGTATTTGGATTGAAGCAAGTAAAAGGTAGATTGAGGATGACTGAAAAAGACATTGAACAAGGAAACTTAGCTTCAAAACTAAACCAGGCTAATGTGAATACGAAGCCTCTTCCTTCTGGTGCAGACAGACGTCTCTTGCAGAAGTTACAGCCGTCAAGCTTGACTTCGTCGCTCTCACAGGGCGACTCCACACATACGACTGCACGTCTGAAGCTGCACGGCAACCGTCAAATCAAGACAAGCCTGTAAAAAGAAGCAACAGACAATAGACTCTCTGCCAAGTGTGGAGACTTCAAGGACGATCCTGACCCCTACTGGATGATCTCCTCGTCAAAACTGGATATGATTTTGTCTCATTTCATCTCTCGGTGGTTGCCAGGTTATTCGTACTCCCAGGCTACTGCATCTACTCCTTTTATTGTAATTTTGATGTATAGTATTTAACCCAGCTAAGCTCATGTTTGTCATCTAATGTGTTTCCATGGTTGTTGCAGCAGTCATTAAAAAACAAATACGTTTCCTAACTGTACAGATATTTTGCTACAAACCACATTTGCTTTTTGTTTTTCTTTTTCTAAATGAATTCACATAACCAGCTGGTTAATATTGTACATATTGTTCAAACAAAGTTTTCATCGCCTTGTGCTATACCACTTGAATGTTATTTTAACTTATAGTTTTTTTTTTGTATATTTAATTAAGCCAAATGCAGCCAGAACCGACAGTAGAGTGTTAAATCCTGATGTCTGTGCGTTGTTGTGCACCCGTCACTGAATCTGCTTGTGGGTGTGTCACAGGTGCATCAAGCCCGCCACAAAAGCATGCAACAAGTTCTGATATGCAAGTGTTTGTACATTTGAACTGAAGGCCCGCGACAGGTTCAGACTCATAAATCATCTCCAGCAAGGGTCCTTGGAGGACGAACCTCCGATTGGCCAATCTGCTATAACTCACAAGTCAATGTGGTGGAGTTCATAAACACTTTAAATGGATTAAATTCAGTCTGGTAGTTTCAGCACGATCCTTCTGACAAACAAAGGGCACCAAAACACACACAACCTCCTTGATGGAGGGAACACTGGCTTCGTGATACACAGTGAAACTGGAGCTGCCGTCCATCTCCATCTCAACTCCACTGTCTCCACTAGATGTTCCTCTAACTGGATAATACTGGCATGTTTGTTTGTTTTTTTACTTTCACCAGAAATGTACTTTAGGCAGGTTGTGCTTATTGCAAAAATAACAAGCTTTTTTTTTTAAATTAGGTGATATGAGATTTTCAACAAATATGATCAAATAAACTATTTACATTGGAATATATACTGGTTTACCTGGCGTGACATTTTTGGGAGGATTCTCTGGTTGGAACAAGGAGCTTTAGAAACAATGATACATGACTTGTGCAGTAACACCACTGTCTTCTTATAGTACAGACATCCTGCATATTAGCTACATATGGAAAGATATATGCAGATTATATTAAAGGCTTTAAACATGTTTCATTAAGAGCAGTACACACAGTTCCCATTTAAATCTAATGTTTTCTTAATAGTCTCGCTCTGAAGTATGATACAAGAAGTCCTCCCATCATGGGGATTATAATGTGTTTAATAATCTAATTAGTTTTAGGGAACTTTACACAGTAAATTGGAGTAGAGATACTTTCCAGTATACTTAAAAAAAAGGACCAATGAGTAAAATTAACAGTCACTGTCCATCCACATAAAACTGTGTTTCGTCCATGTGAATACTCAGTATCTAATATAACTACAGGTTCTATGAATGAGGATCTAGTTGTTGACATGTACGTCTGTGTAAGAAATCACACTTAACACATTTCTGTAAAACAAGGCAAAATCAGATTTGGGCATCCTCCATTGACAGATTTATTTATTACATTTAACTACAGAACCGATGTTAACAAATGTTCAAATTAAAACTTTACTGGATCGTTGTTGTAGAAGACAGCCGCAGTTAAATTGAATCAAACCAGAAGAAGTTTCCATTATCTCTGAACACAACAGTTTTTGAGTCGTTTTTCCTCATTTTTCTCTCGTTCCCAGGACTTGGTGGCATTAAGATATGCTTTTTAATTGAATATAAAATTATCGGTAATGGAAAACATGTACATCTACATTCAACTAAAAATATGTAACGCTAACAAAAGCAAAAAAAAAGGCAACTTGACATTGAACAAAAGATTAGCTGATCAGTTTCCTGATATCAAATTAGTCACCAAAAACTTCAGTGTAGCACATTCCCGTAAATACCAGAGGAAGGCGTAATCCCACGCAGTCCCTTTGGAGGTGGTGCGACCAGTAAAATCAGATGAGCTCAGATGGGAATGCATGTTTTTTTTGTAGAGTTGTAGAAAGACAATACGTGTGATCATCAAGGTGCATCCAGCTGCTCCAGTAAAGTTCTTCTTCTTTTCTCCAGCTCTCCTTCGCTCAGTTCGCTGCCTGACGTGTCCCAGCCACCCTGAAGAGGCACACAGTGTTAGTGAGCATCAGAGATGAAAAGATTCCCTGCTGTTTCGGAGGACAGTTTATTTTCATCACACATCCAAATTCAACCTCCAGGAAACCTTCAGAACAACTGTCATCTTACTGGAATATTCAATGATAATCAAGATAAACAACCTCCTCTTTGGCCGCTTTCCTTTTGGGAGACTTCTGCTTCGAGTCCGAGCGGGATTTAACCCGAGACTTCTCGACCTCTTTATCTTTCTCTAGGTCCTTTTCACGCTTTCCATCACGCTCTCGTGCTTTCTTGTCGTTGTCAGAGTCAGGTGATGCCTGGTCATCGTGATCAAGATCAGTAAACACGTCATGTACACTCGAAATGATGTTTACTTCCTGGTCCTCTCGTGTACTTACAGACTTGTGGCGTCTCTTCTTTCCCTTCTTCTTGTGTTTCTTGGATTTCTTATAGCTTCTCTCTGGATTGGGGCAGAACAGTCATGTAAATATCAATAGCACTGCACTTCATCCATGTGATGACGAGCTGATCCGCTGCCAGACACTCACCAGATTCTCCACTAGAGGAACGTTCAGATGGAGATTTGGACGGTGATCGCTTCTTCTTCTTGTGGTACTCCTCCTCCTCAGACTCTGAGCCCTGTCAAAACATTCAAGTTGAGTGATTCAACAATAACAGCATGATACTGGGTATTGTTGTGGACTATTGATTTCGGAATCGTCTGCTCGGTCTTGCTGAAGTCATAATTACTGACCGATCGGGAGCGGGACCGTTTCCTGTGGTGCTTCTTGGACTTCTTTGAGTGCTTCTTTGTCTTGGAGTGGTGATGTTGGCATTCATGCTGTGAAAAGTTACACACAATGTTCAACATCCAGATGAGTAAAGGGAACCCGTCCCCACCGTCCTGACACACTTACCTCCAAGACATGCATGAAGTCTTTGAATATCCTCTTCCTCTCCGACTCCAGAGTGACATCTTCAAACGCAGATTCCTTTAAGAATCTCTCTCGGACCTGAAACATTGTAAAGTCAGTCACTACGAAACTGAAAGGAAAATACAATCTACTGCTTATCAGAACTAAAAACTGAATTGTAGATGTTGTGTAAAGAACTCACTGCCTCCCACGAGTCCTCCGGCTCCAGCGGTGGTGTGGCCTGCTTCAGCATGTTCTTGAAGGCTGCTTCTTTCCTTTTCATCTTCCTCGCTTCCTCCTTCTCTCGCTCTCTCTCTCTTGCTTCAGCCTTCTCCAGCAACTACACAAGAAGAGGTTGCACAATGGGTAAAATTAATAAATAAAAACAATGGAAATATACAAAATCGGCATATCGGACACGAGTCTCGGGGAGTTTACACATCACAACAGTTTAGTTAAAACAAACCGGTGGGTTTTCCTGTTTAGTGAAGTCGGTACCAGCTTTAAATCAAAACCTAGTGTCCATCAAACAACTGTATCGCTTGAAAAAGTGAGTTTCACTGTTTGAAAACGCAGTAAACATGATATATTTTGATAGTAAAAGTTATCATAGTTCAGTGTAAATTTAAAAGTACAGCTAGTTCTGAGCCCAACTGGTGATTGTGAGCTGTTAATTAAGTAATTGTACCATCGATGTGTATCAGTATTCATAAGA